>OY979766.1:80716781-80868735 GCA_963855975.1 Andrena chrysosceles | reverse complement strand
AAGAACGAAAGAACGAAAGAACGAAAGAACGAAAGAACGAAAGAACGAAAGAACGAAAGAACGAAAGAACGAAAGAACGAAAGAACGAAAGAACGAAAGAACGAAAGAACGAAAGAACGAAAGAACGAAAGAACGAAAGAACGAAAGAACGAAAGAACGAAAGAACGAAAGAACGAAAGAACGAAAGAACGAAAGAACGAAAGAACGAAAGAACGAAAGAACGAAAGAACGAAAGAACGAAAGAACGAAAGAACGAAAGAACGAAAGAACGAAAGAACGAAAGAACGAAAGAACGAAAGAACGAAAGAACGAAAGAACGAAAGAACGAAAGAACGAAAGAACGCAAGAACGAAAGAACGAAAGAACGAAAGAACGAAAGAACGAAAGAACGAAAGAACGAAAGAACGAAAGAACGAAAGAACGAAAGAACGAAAGAACGAAAGAACGAAAGAACGAAAGAACGAAAGAACGAAAGAACGAAAGAACGAAAGAACGAAAGAACGAAAGAACGAAAGAACGAAAGAACGAAAGAACGAAAGAACGAAAGAACGAAAGAACGAAAGAACGAAAGAACGAAAGAACGAAAGAACGAAAGAACGAAAGAACGAAAGAACGAAAGAACGAAAGAACGAAAGAACGAAAGAACGAAAGAACGAAAGAACGAAAGAACGAAAGAACGAAAGAACGAAAGAACGAAAGAACTCAAGAACTCAAGAACTCAAGAACTCAAGAACTCAAGAACTCAAGAACTCAAGAACTCAAGAACTCAAGAACTCAAGAACTCAAGAACTCAAGAACTCAAGAACTCAAGAACTCAAGAACTCAAGAACTCAAGAACTCAAGAACTCAAGAACTCAAGAACTCAAGAACTCAAGAACTCAAGAACTCAAGAACGAAATAACGAAAGAACGAAAGAACCAAAGAACGAAAGAACGAAAGAACGAAAGAACGAAAGAACGAAAGAACGAAAGAACGAAAGAACGAAAGAACGAAAGAACGAAACAACGAAACAACGAAAGAACGAAAGAACGAAAGAACGAAAGAACGAAAGAACGAAAGAACGAAAGAACGAAAGAACGAAAGAACGAAAGAACGAAAGAACGAAAGAACGAAAGAACGAAAGAACGAAAGAACGAAAGAACGAAAGAACGAAAGAACGAAAGAACGAAAGAACGAAAGAACGAAAGAACGAAAGAACGAAAGAACGAAAGAACGAAAGAACGAAAGAACGAAAGAACGAAAGAACGAAAGAACGAAAGAACGAAAGAACGAAAGAACGAAAGAACGAAAGAACGAAAGAACGAAAGAACGAAAGAACGCAAGAACGAAAGAACGAAAGAACGAAAGAACGAAAGAACGAAAGAACGAAAGAGCGAAAGAACGAAAGAACGAAAGAACGAAAGAACGATAGAACGAAAGAACGAAAGAACGAAAGAACGAAAGAACAAAAGAACGAAAGAACGAAAGAACGAAAGAACGAAAGAACGAAAGAACGAAAGAACGAAAGAACGAAAGAACGAAAGAACGAAAGAACGAAAGAACGAAAGAACGAAAGAACGAAAGAACGAAAGAACGAAAGAACGAAAGAACGAAAGAACGAAAGAACGAAAGAACGAAAGAACGAAAGAACGAAAGAACTCAAGAACTCAAGAACTCAAGAACTCAAGAACTCAAGAACTCAAGAACTCAAGAACTCAAGAACTCAAGAACTCAAGAACTCAAGAACTCAAGAACTCAAGAACTCAAGAACTCAAGAACTCAAGAACTCAAGAACTCAAGAACTCAAGAACTCAAGAACTCAAGAACTCAAGAACTCAAGAACTCAAGAACTCAAGAACTCAAGAACTCAAGAACTCAAGAACTCAAGAACTCAAGAACTCAAGAACTCAAGAACTCAAGAACTCAAGAACTCAAGAACTCAAGAACTCAAGAACTCATGAACTCAAGAACTCAAGAACTCAAGAACTCAAGAACTCAAGAACACAAGAACTCAAGAACTCAAGAACTCAAGAACTCAAGAACTCAAGAACTCAAGAACTCAAGAAATCAAGAACTCAAGAACTCAAGAACTCAAGAACTCAAGAACTCAAGAACTCAAGAACTCAAGAACTCAAGAACTCAAGAACTCAAGAACTCAAGAACACAAGAACTCAAGAACTCAAGAACTCAAGAACTCAAGAACTCAAGAACTCAAGAACTCAAGAACTCAAGAACTCAAGAACTCAAGAACTCAAGAACTCAAGAACTCAAGAACTCAAGAACTCAAGAACTCAAGAACTCAAGAACTCAAGAACTCAAGAACTCAAGAACTCAAGAACTCAAGAACTCAAGAACTCAAGAACTCAAGAACTCAAGAACTCAAGAACTCAAGAACTCAAGAACTCAAGGACTCAAGAACTCAAGAACACAAGAACTCAAGAACTCAAGAACTCAAGAACTCAAGAACTCAAGAACTCAAGAACTCAAGAACTCAAGAACTCAAGAACTCAAGAACTCAAGAACTCAAGAACTCAAGAACTCAAGAACTCAAGAACTCAAGAACTCAAGAACTCAAGAACTCCAGAACTCAAGAACACAAGAACTCAAGAACTCAAGAACTCAAGAACTCAAGAACTCAAGAACTCAAGAACTCAAGAACTCATGAACTCAAGAACTCAAGAACTCAAGAACTCAAGAACTCAAGAACACAAGAACTCAAGAACTCAAGAACTCAAGAACTCAAGAACTCAAGAACTCAAGAACTCAAGAAATCAAGAACTCAAGAACTCAAGAACTCAAGGACTCAAGAACTCAAGAACACAAGAACTCAAGAACTCAAGAACTCAAGAACTCAAGAACTCAAGAACTCAAGAACTCAAGAACTCAAGAACTCAAGAACTCAAGAACTCAAGAACTCAAGAACTCAAGAACTCAAGAACTCAAGAACTCAAGAACTCAAGAACTCAAGAACTCCAGAACTCAAGAACTCAAGAACTCAAGAACTCAAGAACTCAAGAACGAAAGTACGAAAGAACGAAATAACGAAATAACGAAAGAACGAAAGAACGAAAGAACGAATGAACGAAAGAACTCAAGAACTCAAGAACTCAAGAACTCAAGAACTCAAGAACTCAAGAACTCAAGAACTCAAGAACTCAAGAACTCAAGAACTCAAGAACTCAAGAACTCAAGAACTCAAGAACTCAAGAACTCAAGAACTCAAGAACTCAAGAACTCAAGAACTCAAGAACGAAATAACGAAAGAACGAAAGAACGAAAGAACGAAAGAACGAAAGAACGAAAGAACGAAAGAACGAAAGAACGAAAGAACGAAAGAACGAAAGAACGAAAGAACGAAAGAACGAAAGAACGAAAGAACGAAAGAACGAAAGAACGAAAGAACGAAAGAACGAAAGAACGAAAGAACGAAAGAACGAAAGAACGAAAGAACGAAAGAACGAAAGAACGAAAGAACGAAAGAACGAAAGAACGAAAGAACGAAAGAACGAAAGAACGAAAGAACGAAAGAACGAAAGAACGAAAGAACGAAAGAACGAAAGAACGAAAGAACGAAAGAACGAAAGAACGAAAGAACGAAAGAACGAAAGAACGAAAGAACGAAAGAACGAAAGAACGAAAGAACGAAAGAACGAAAGAACGAAAGAACGCAAGAACGAAAGAACGAAAGAACGAAAGAACGAAAGAACGAAAGAACGAAAGAACGAAAGAACGAAAGAACGAAAGAACGAAAGAACGAAAGAACGAAAGAACGAAAGAACGAAAGAACGAAAGAACGAAAGAACGAAAGAACGAAAGAACGAAAGAACTCAAGAACTCAAGAACTCAAGAACTCAAGAACGAAAGTACGAAATAACGAAATAACGAAATAACGAAATAACGAAATAACGAAAGAACGAAAGAACTCAAGAACTCAAGAACTCAAGAACTCAAGAACTCAAGAACTCAAGAACTCAAGAACTCAAGAACTCAAGAACTCAAGAACTCAAGAACTCAAGAACTCAAGAACTCAAGAACTCAAGAACTCAAGAACTCAAGAACTCAAGAACTCAAGAACTCAAGAACTCAAGAACTCAAGAACTCAAGAACTCAAGAACTCAAGAACTCAAGAACTCAAGAACTCAAGAACTCAAGAACTCAAGAACTCAAGAACTCAAGAACTCAAGAACTCAAGAACTCAAGAACTCAAGAACTCAAGAACTCAAGAACTCAAGAACTCAAGAACTCAAGAACTCAAGAACTCAAGAACTCAAGAACTCAAGAACTCAAGAACTCATGAACTCAAGAACTCAAGAACTCAAGAACTCAAGAACTCAAGAACTCAAGAACTCAAGAACTCAAGAACTCAAGAACTCAAGAACGAAATAACGAAAGAACGAAAGAACGAAAGAACGAAAGAACGAAAGAACGAAAGAACGAAATAACGAAAGAACGAAAGAACGAAAGAACGAAAGAACGAAAGAACGAAAGAACGAAAGAACGAAAGAACGAAAGAACGAAAGAACGAAAGAACGAAAGAACGCAAGAACGAAAGAACGAAAGAACGAAAGAACGAAAGAACGAAAGAACGAAAGAACGAAAGAACGAAAGAACGAAAGAACGAAAGAACGAAAGAACGAAACAACGAAACAACGAAAGAACGAAAGAACGAAAGAACGAAAGAACGAAAGAACGAAAGAACGAAAGAACGAAAGAACGAAAGAACGAAAGAACGAAAGAACGAAAGAACGAAAGAACGAAAGAACGAAAGAACGAAAGAACGAAAGAACGAAAGAACGAAAGAACGAAAGAACGAAAGAACGAAAGAACGAAAGAACGAAAGAACGAAAGAACGAAAGAACTCAAGAACTCAAGAACTCAAGAACTCAAGAACTCAAGAACTCAAGAACTCAAGAACTCAAGAACTCAAGAACTCAAGAACTCAAGAACTCAAGAACTCAAGAACTCAAGAACTCAAGAACTCAAGAACTCAAGAACTCAAGAACTCAAGAACTCAAGAACTCAAGAACTCAAGAACTCAAGAACTCAAGAACTCAAGAACTCAAGAACTCAAGTACTCAAGAACTCAAGAACTCAAGAACTCAAGAACTCAAGAACTCAAGAACTCAAGAACTCAAGAACTCAAGAACTCAAGAACTCAAGAACTCAAGAACTCAAGAACTCAAGAACTCAAGAACTCAAGAACTCAAGAACTCAAGAACTCAAGAACTCAAGAACTCAAGAACTCAAGAACTCAAGAACTCAAGAACTCAAGAACTCAAGAACTCAAGAACTCAAGAACTCAAGAACTCAAGAACTCAAGAACTCAAGAACTCAAGAACTCATGAACTCAAGAACTCAAGAACTCAAGAACTCAAGAACTCAAGAACACAAGAACTCAAGAACTCAAGAACTCAAGAACTCAAGAACTCAAGAACTCAAGAAATCAAGAACTCAAGAACTCAAGAACTCAAGAACTCAAGAACTCAAGAACTCAAGAACTCAAGAACTCAAGAACTCAAGAACTCAAGAACTCAAGAACTCAAGAACTCAAGAACTCAAGAACTCAAGAACTCAAGAACTCAAGAACTCAAGAACTCAAGAACTCAAGAACTCAAGAACTCAAGAACTCAAGAACTCAAGAACTCAAGAACTCAAGAACTCAAGAACTCAAGAACTCAAGAACTCAAGAACTCAAGAACTCAAGAACTCAAGAACTCAAGAACTCAAGAACTCAAGAACTCAAGAACTCAAGAACTCAAGAACTCAAGAACTCAAGAACTCAAGAACTCAAGAACTCAAGAACTCAAGGACTCAAGAACTCAAGAACTCAAGAACACAAGAACTCAAGAACTCAAGAACTCAAGAACTCAAGAACTCAAGAACTCAAGAACTCAAGAACTCAAGAACTCAAGAACTCAAGAACTCAAGAACTCAAGAACTCAAGAACTCAAGAACTCAAGAACTCAAGAACTCAAGAACTCAAGAACTCCAGAACTCAAGAACTCAAGAACTCAAGAACTCAAGAACTCAAGAACTCAAGAACTCAAGAACTCAAGAACTCAAGAACTCAAGAACTCAAGAACTCAAGAACGAAAGTACGAAAGAACGAAATAACGAAATAACGAAAGAACGAAAGAACGAAAGAACGAATGAACGAAAGAACGAAAGAACTCAAGAACTCAAGAACTCAAGAACTCAAGAACTCAAGAACTCAAGAACTCAAGAACTCAAGAACTCAAGAACTCAAGAACGAAAGTACGAAAGAACGAAATAACGAAATAACGAAATAACGAAATAACGAAAGAACGAAAGAACGAAAGAACGAAAGAACGAAAGAACTCAAGAACTCAAGAACTCAAGAACTCAAGAACTCAAGAACTCAAGAAATCAAGAACTCAAGAACTCAAGAACTCAAGAACTCAAGAACTCAAGAACTCAAGAACTCAAGAACTCAAGAACTCAAGAACTCAAGAACTCAAGAACTCAAGAACTCAAGAACGAAATAACGAAAGAACGAAAGAACGAAAGAACGAAAGAACGAAAGAACGAAAGAACGAAAGAACGAAAGAACGAAAGAACGAAAGAACGAAAGAACGAAAGAACGAAAGAACGAAAGAACGAAAGAACGAAAGAACGAAAGAACGAAAGAACGAAAGAACGAAAGAACGAAAGAACGAAAGAACGAAAGAACGAAAGAACGAAAGAACGAAAGAACGAAAGAACGAAAGAACGAAAGAACGAAAGAACGAAAGAACGAAAGAACGAAAGAACGAAAGAACGAAAGAACGAAAGAACGAAAGAACGAAAGAACGAAAGAACGAAAGAACGAAAGAACGAAAGAACGAAAGAACGAAAGAACGAAAGAACGAAAGAACGAAAGAACGAAAGAACGAAAGAACGAAAGAACGAAAGAACGAAAGAACGAAAGAACGAAAGAACGAAAGAACGAAAGAGCGAAAGAACGAAAGAACGAAAGAACGAAAGAACGAAAGAACGAAAGAACGAAAGAACGAAAGAACGAAAGAACGAAAGAACGAAAGAACGAAAGAACGAAAGAACGAAAGAACGAAAGAACGCAAGAACGAAAGAACGAAAGAACGAAAGAACGAAAGAACGAAAGAACGAAAGAACGAAAGAACGAAAGAACGAAAGAACGAAAGAACGAAAGAACGAAAGAACGAAAGAACTCAAGAACTCAAGAACTCAAGAACTCAAGAACTCAAGAACTCAAGAACTCAAGAACTCAAGAACTCAAGAACTCAAGAACTCAAGAACTCAAGAACTCAAGAACTCAAGAACTCAAGAACTCAAGAACTCAAGAACTCAAGAACTCAAGAACTCAAGAACTCAAGAACTCAAGAACTCAAGAACTCAAGTACTCAAGAACTCAAGAACTCAAGAACTCAAGAACTCAAGAACTCAAGAACTCAAGAACTCAAGAACTCAAGAACTCAAGAACTCAAGAACTCAAGAACTCAAGAACTCAAGAACTCAAGAACTCAAGAACTCAAGAACTCAAGAACTCAAGAACTCAAGAACTCAAGAACTCAAGAACTCAAGAACTCAAGAACTCAAGAACTCAAGAACTCAAGAACTCAAGAACTCAAGAACTCAAGAACTCAAGAACTCATGAACTCAAGAACTCAAGAACTCAAGAACTCAAGAACTCAAGAACACAAGAACTCAAGAACTCAAGAACTCAAGAACTCAAGAACTCAAGAACTCAAGAAATCAAGAACTCAAGAACTCAAGAACTCAAGAACTCAAGAACTCAAGAACTCAAGAACTCAAGAACTCAAGAACTCAAGAACTCAAGAACTCAAGAACTCAAGAACTCAAGAACTCAAGAACTCAAGAACTCAAGAACTCAAGAACTCAAGAACTCAAGAACTCAAGAACTCAAGAACTCAAGAACTCAAGAACTCAAGAACTCAAGAACTCAAGAACTCAAGAACTCAAGAACTCAAGAACTCAAGAACTCAAGAACTCAAGAACTCAAGAACTCAAGAACTCAAGAACTCAAGAACTCAAGAACTCAAGAACTCAAGAACTCAAGAACTCAAGAACTCAAGAACTCAAGAACTCAAGAACTCAAGAACTCAAGAACTCAAGAACTCAAGGACTCAAGAACTCAAGAACACAAGAACTCAAGAACTCAAGAACTCAAGAACTCAAGAACTCAAGAACTCAAGAACTCAAGAACTCAAGAACTCAAGAACTCAAGAACTCAAGAACTCAAGAACTCAAGAACTCAAGAACTCAAGAACTCCAGAACTCAAGAACTCAAGAACTCAAGAACTCAAGAACTCAAGAACTCAAGAACTCAAGAACTCAAGAACTCAAGAACTCAAGAACTCAAGAACTCAAGAACGAAAGTACGAAAGAACGAAATAACGAAATAACGAAAGAACGAAAGAACGAAAGAACGAATGAACGAAAGAACGAAAGAACGAAAGAACTCAAGAACTCAAGAACTCAAGAACTCAAGAACTCAAGAACTCAAGAACTCAAGAACTCAAGAACTCAAGAACTCAAGAACTCAAGAACTCAAGAACTCAAGAACTCAAGAACTCAAGAACTCAAGAACTCAAGAACTCAAGAACTCAAGAACTCAAGAACTCAAGAACTCAAGAACTCAAGAACGAAATAACGAAAGAACGAAAGAACGAAAGAACGAAAGAACGAAAGAACGAAAGAACGAAAGAACGAAAGAACGAAAGAACGAAAGAACGAAAGAACGAAAGAACGAAAGAACGAAAGAACGAAAGAACGAAAGAACGAAAGAACGAAAGAACGAAAGAACGAAAGAACGAAAGAACGAAAGAACGAAAGAACGAAAGAACGAAAGAACGAAAGAACGAAAGAACGAAAGAACGAAAGAACGAAAGAACGAAAGAACGAAAGAACGAAAGAACGAAAGAACGAAAGAACGAAAGAACGAAAGAACGAAAGAACGAAAGAACGAAAGAACGAAAGAACGAAAGAACGAAAGAACGAAAGAACGAAAGAACGAAAGAACGAAAGAACGAAAGAACGAAAGAACGAAAGAACGAAAGAACGAAAGAACGAAAGAACGAAAGAACGAAAGAACGAAAGAACGAAAGAACGAAAGAACGCAAGAACGAAAGAACGAAAGAACGAAAGAACGAAAGAACGAAAGAACGAAAGAACGAAAGAACGAAAGAACGAAAGAACGAAAGAACGAAAGAACGAAAGAACGAAAGAACGAAAGAACGAAAGAACGAAAGAACGAAAGAACGAAAGAACGAAAGAACGAAAGAACGAAAGAACGAAAGAACGAAAGAACGAAAGAACGAAAGAACGAAAGAACGAAAGAACGAAAGAACGAAAGAACGAAAGAACGAAAGAACGAAAGAACGAAAGAACGAAAGAACGAAAGAACGAAAGAACGAAAGAACGAAAGAACGAAAGAACGAAAGAACGAAAGAACGAAAGAACGAAAGAACTCAAGAACTCAAGAACTCAAGAACTCAAGAACTCAAGAACTCAAGAACTCAAGAACTCAAGAACTCAAGAACTCAAGAACTCAAGAACTCAAGAACTCAAGAACTCAAGAACTCAAGAACTCAAGAACTCAAGAACGAAATAACGAAAGAACGAAAGAACGAAAGAACGAAAGAACGAAAGAACGAAAGAACGAAAGAACGAAAGAACGAAAGAACGAAAGAACGAAAGAACGAAAGAACGAAAGAACGAAAGAACGAAAGAACGAAACAACGAAACAACGAAAGAACGAAAGAACGAAAGAACGAAAGAACGAAAGAACGAAAGAACGAAAGAACGAAAGAACGAAAGAACGAAAGAACGAAAGAACGAAAGAACGAAAGAACGAAAGAACGAAAGAACGAAAGAACGAAAGAAAGAAAGAACGAAAGAACGAAAGAACGAAAGAACGAAAGAACGAAAGAACGAAAGAACGAAAGAACGAAAGAACGAAAGAACGAAAGAACGAAAGAACGAAAGAACGAAAGAACGAAAGAACGAAAGAACGAAAGAACGCAAGAACGAAAGAACGAAAGAACGAAAGAACGAAAGAACGAAAGAACGAAAGAACGAAAGAACGAAAGAACGAAAGAACGAAAGAACGAAAGAACGAAAGAACGAAAGAACGAAAGAACGAAAGAACGAAAGAACGAAAGAACGAAAGAACGAAAGAACGAAAGAACGAAAGAACGAAAGAACGAAAGAACGAAAGAACGAAAGAACGAAAGAACGAAAGAACGAAAGAACGAAAGAACGAAAGAACGAAAGAACGAAAGAACGAAAGAACGAAAGAACGAAAGAACGAAAGAACGAAAGAACGAAAGAACGAAAGAACGAAAGAACGAAAGAACTCAAGAACTCAAGAACTCAAGAACTCCAGAACTCAAGAACTCAAGAACTCAAGAACTCAAGAACTCAAGAACTCAAGAACTCAAGAACTCAAGAACTCAAGAACTCCAGAACTCAAGAACTCAAGAACTCAAGAACTCAAGAACTCAAGAACTCAAGAACTCAAGAACTCAAGAACTCAAGAACTCAAGAACTCAAGAACGAAAGTACGAAAGAACGAAATAACGAAATAACGAAAGAACGAAAGAACGAAAGAACGAATGAACGAAAGAACGAAAGAACTCAAGAACTCAAGAACTCAAGAACTCAAGAACTCAAGAACTCAAGAACTCAAGAACTCAAGAACTCAAGAACTCAAGAACTCAAGAACTCAAGAACTCAAGAACTCAAGAACTCAAGAACTCAAGAACTCAAGAACTCAAGAACTCAAGAACTCAAGAACTCAAGAACTCAAGAACTCAAGAACTCAAGTACTCAAGAACTCAAGAACTCAAGAACTCAAGAACTCAAGAACTCAAGAACTCAAGAACTCAAGAACTCAAGAACTCAAGAACTCAAGAACTCAAGAACTCAAGAACTCAAGAACTCAAGAACTCAAGAACTCAAGAACTCAAGAACTCAAGAACTCAAGAACTCAAGAACTCATGAACTCAAGAACTCAAGAACTCAAGAACTCAAGAACTCAAGAACACAAGAACTCAAGAACTCAAGAACTCAAGAACTCAAGAACTCAAGAACTCAAGAAATCAAGAACTCAAGAACTCAAGAACTCAAGAACTCAAGAACTCAAGAACTCAAGAACTCAAGAACTCAAGAACTCAAGAACTCAAGAACTCAAGAACTCAAGAACTCAAGAACTCAAGAACTCAAGAACTCAAGAACTCAAGAACTCAAGAACTCAAGAACTCAAGAACTCAAGAACTCAAGAACTCAAGAACTCAAGAACTCAAGAACTCAAGAACTCAAGAACTCAAGAACTCAAGAACTCAAGAACTCAAGAACTCAAGAACTCAAGAACTCAAGAACACAAGAACTCAAGAACTCAAGAACTCAAGAACTCAAGAACTCAAGAACTCAAGAACTCAAGAACTCAAGAACTCAAGAACTCAAGAACTCAAGAACTCAAGAACTCAAGAACTCAAGAACTCAAGAACTCAAGAACTCAAGAACTCAAGAACTCCAGAACTCCAGAACTCAAGAACTCAAGAACTCAAGAACTCAAGAACTCAAGAACTCAAGAACTCAAGAACTCAAGAACTCAAGAACTCAAGAACTCAAGAACTCAAGAACTCAAGAACTCAAGAACGAAAGTACGAAAGAACGAAATAACGAAATAACGAAAGAACGAAAGAACGAAAGAACGAATGAACGAAAGAACTCAAGAACTCAAGAACTCAAGAACTCAAGAACTCAAGAACTCAAGAACTCAAGAACTCAAGAACTCAAGAACTCAAGAACTCAAGAACGAAAGTACGAAAGAACGAAATAACGAAATAACGAAATAACGAAATAACGAAATAACGAAATAACGAAAGAACGAAAGAACGAAAGAACGAAAGAACTCAAGAACTCAAGAACTCAAGAACTCAAGAACTCAAGAACTCAAGAACTCAAGAAATCAAGAACTCAAGAACTCAAGAACTCAAGAACTCAAGAACTCAAGAACTCAAGAACTCAAGAACTCAAGAACTCAAGAACTCAAGAACTCAAGAACGAAAGAACGAAAGAACGAAAGAACGAAAGAACGAAAGAACGAAAGAACGAAAGAACGAAAGAACGAAAGAACGAAAGAACGAAAGAACGAAAGAACGAAAGAACGAAAGAACGAAAGAACGAAAGAACGAAAGAACGAAAGAACGAAAGAACGAAAGAACGAAAGAACGAAAGAACGAAAGAACGAAAGAACGAAAGAACGAAAGAACGAAAGAACGAAAGAACGAAAGAACGAAAGAACGAAAGAACGAAAGAACGAAAGAACGAAAGAACGAAAGAACGAAAGAACGAAAGAACGAAAGAACGAAAGAACGAAAGAACGAAAGAACGAAAGAACGAAAGAACGAAAGAACGAAAGAACGAAAGAACGAAAGAACGAAAGAACGAAAGAACGAAAGAACGAAAGAACGAAAGAACGAAAGAACGAAAGAACGAAAGAACGAAAGAGCGAAAGAACGAAAGAACGAAAGAACGAAAGAACGAAAGAACGAAAGAACGAAAGAACGAAAGAACGAAAGAACGAAAGAACGAAAGAACGAAAGAACGAAAGAACGAAAGAACGAAAGAACGAAAGAACGAAAGAACGCAAGAACGAAAGAACGAAAGAACGAAAGAACGAAAGAACGAAAGAACGAAAGAACGAAAGAACGAAAGAACGAAAGAACGAAAGAACGAAAGAACGAAAGAACGAAAGAACGAAAGAACGAAAGAACGAAAGAACGAAAGAACGAAAGAACGAAAGAACGAAAGAACGAAAGAACGAAAGAACGAAAGAACGAAAGAACGAAAGAACGAAAGAACGAAAGAACGAAAGAACGAAAGAACGAAAGAACGAAAGAACGAAAGAACGAAAGAACGAAAGAACGAAAGAACGAAAGAACGAAAGAACGAAAGAACTCAAGAACTCAAGAACTCAAGAACTCAAGAACTCAAGAACTCAAGAACTCAAGAACTCAAGAACTCAAGAACTCAAGAACTCAAGAACTCAAGAACTCAAGAACTCAAGAACTCAAGAACTCAAGAACTCAAGAACTCAAGAACTCAAGAACTCAAGAACTCAAGTACTCAAGTACTCAAGAACTCAAGAACTCAAGAACTCAAGAACTCAAGAACTCAAGAACTCAAGAACTCAAGAACTCAAGAACTCAAGAACTCAAGAACTCAAGAACTCAAGAACTCAAGAACTCAAGAACTCAAGAACTCAAGAACTCAAGAACTCAAGAACTCAAGAACTCAAGAACTCAAGAACTCAAGAACTCAAGAACTCAAGAACTCAAGAACTCAAGAACTCAAGAACTCAAGAACTCAAGAACTCAAGAACTCAAGAACTCAAGAACTCAAGAACTCAAGAACTCAAGAACTCAAGAACTCAAGAACTCAAGAACTCAAGAACTCAAGAACTCATGAACTCAAGAACTCAAGAACTCAAGAACGAAATAACGAAAGAACGAAGAACGAAAGAACGAAAGAACGAAAGAACGAAAGAACGAAAGAACGAAAGAACGAAAGAACGAAAGAACGAAAGAACGAAAGAACGAAAGAACGAAAGAACGAAAGAACGAAAGAACGAAAGAACGAAAGAACGAAAGAACGAAAGAACGAAAGAACGAAAGAACGAAAGAACGAAAGAACGAAAGAACGAAAGAACGAAAGAACGAAAGAACGAAAGAACGAAAGAACGAAAGAACGAAAGAACGAAAGAACGAGAACGAAAGAACGAAAGAACGAAAGAACGAAAGAACGAAAGAACGAAAGAACGAAAGAACGAAAGAACGAAAGAACGAAAGAACGAAAGAACGAAAGAACGAAAGAACGAAAGAACGAAAGAACGAAAGAACGAAAGAACGAAAGAACGAAAGAACGAAAGAACGAAAGAACGAAAGAACGAAAGAACGAAAGAACGAAAGAACGAAAGAACGAAAGAACGAAAGAACGAAAGAACGAAAGAACGAAAGAACGAAAGAACGAAAGAACGAAAGAACGAAAGAACGAAAGAACGAAAGAACGAAAAAAGAACGAAAGAACGAAAGAACGAAAGAACGAAAGAACGAAAGAACGAAAGAACGAAAGAACGAAAGAACGAAAGAACGAAAGAACGAAAGAACGAAAGAACGAAAGAACGAAAGAACGAAAGAACGAAAGAACGAAAGAACGAAAGAACTCAAGAACTCAAGAACTCAAGAACTCAAGAACTCAAGAACTCAAGAACTCAAGAACTCAAGAACTCAAGAACTCAAGAACTCAAGAACTCAAGAACTCAAGAACTCAAGAACTCAAGAACTCAAGAACTCAAGAACTCAAGAACTCAAGAACTCAAGAACTCAAGAACTCAAGAACTCAAGAACTCAAGAACTCAAGAACTCAAGAACTCAAGAACGAAATAACGAAAGAACGAAAGAACGAAAGAACGAAAGAACGAAAGAACGAAAGAACGAAAGAACGAAAGAACGAAAGAACGAAAGAACGAAAGAACGAAAGAACGAAAGAACGAAAGAACGAAAGAACGAAAGAACGAAAGAACGAAAGAACGAAACAACGAAACAACGAAAGAACGAAAGAACGAAAGAACGAAAGAACGAAAGAACGAAAGAACGAAAGAACGAAAGAACGAAAGAACGAAAGAACGAAAGAACGAAAGAACGAAAGAAACGAAAGAACGAAAGAACGAAAGAACGAAAGAACGAAAGAACGAAAGAACGAAAGAACGAAAGAACGAAAGAACGAAAGAACGAAAGAACGAAAGAACGAAAGAACGAAAGAACGAAAGAACGAAAGAACGAAAGAACGAAAGAACGAAAGAACGAAAGAACGAAAGAACGAAAGAACGCAAGAACGAAAGAACGAAAGAACGAAAGAACGAAAGAACGAAAGAACGAAAGAGCGAAAGAACGAAAGAACGAAAGAACGAAAGAACGAAAGAACGAAAGAACGAAAGAACGAAAGAACGAAAGAACGAAAGAACGAAAGAACGAAAGAACGAAAGAACGAAAGAACGAAAGAACGAAAGAACGAAAGAACGAAAGAACGAAAGAACGAAAGAACGAAAGAACGAAAGAACGAAAGAACGAAAGAACGAAAGAACGAAAGAACGAAAGAACTCAAGAACTCAAGAACTCAAGAACTCAAGAACTCAAGAACTCAAGAACTCAAGAACTCAAGAACTCAAGAACTCAAGAACTCAAGAACTCAAGAACTCAAGAACTCAAGAACTCAAGAACTCAAGAACTCAAGAACTCAAGAACTCAAGAACTCAAGAACTCAAGAACTCAAGAACTCAAGAACTCAAGAACTCAAGAACTCAAGAACTCAAGAACTCAAGAACTCAAGAACTCAAGAACTCAAGAACTCAAGAACTCAAGAACTCAAGAACTCAAGAACTCAAGAACTCAAGAACTCAAGAACTCAAGAACTCAAGAACTCAAGAACTCAAGAACTCAAGAACTCAAGAACTCAAGAACTCAAGAACTCAAGAACTCATGAACTCAAGAACTCAAGAACTCAAGAACTCAAGAACTCAAGAACACAAGAACTCAAGAACTCAAGAACTCAAGAACGAAAGTACGAAAGAACGAAATAACGAAATAACGAAAGAACGAAAGAACGAAAGAACGAATGAACGAAAGAACGAAAGAACTCAAGAACTCAAGAACTCAAGAACTCAAGAACTCAAGAACTCAAGAACTCAAGAACTCAAGAACTCAAGAACTCAAGAACTCAAGAACTCAAGAACTCAAGAACTCAAGAACTCAAGAACTCAAGAACTCAAGAACTCAAGAACTCAAGAACTCAAGAACTCAAGAACTCAAGAACTCAAGAACTCAAGAACGAAATAACGAAAGAACGAAAGAACGAAAGAACGAAAGAACGAAAGAACGAAAGAACGAAAGAACGAAAGAACGAAAGAACGAAAGAACGAAAGAACGAAAGAACGAAAGAACGAAAGAACGAAAGAACGAAAGAACGAAAGAACGAAAGAACTCAAGAACTCAAGAACTCAAGAACTCAAGAACTCAAGAACTCAAGAACTCAAGAACTCAAGAACTCAAGAACTCAAGAACTCAAGAACTCAAGAACTCAAGAACTCAAGAACTCAAGAACTCAAGAACTCAAGAACTCAAGAACTCAAGAACTCAAGAACTCAAGAACTCAAGAACTCAAGAACTCAAGAACTCAAGAACTCAAGAACTCAAGAACTCAAGAACTCAAGAACTCAAGAACTCAAGAACTCAAGAACTCAAGAACTCAAGAACTCAAGAACTCAAGAACTCAAGAACTCAAGAACTCAAGAACTCAAGAACTCAAGAACTCAAGAACTCAAGAACTCAAGAACTCAAGAACTCAAGAACTCAAGAACTCATGAACTCAAGAACTCAAGAACTCAAGAACTCAAGAACTCAAGAACACAAGAACTCAAGAACTCAAGAACTCAAGAACGAAAGTACGAAAGAACGAAATAACGAAATAACGAAAGAACGAAAGAACGAAAGAACGAATGAACGAAAGAACGAAAGAACTCAAGAACTCAAGAACTCAAGAACTCAAGAACTCAAGAACTCAAGAACTCAAGAACTCAAGAACTCAAGAACTCAAGAACTCAAGAACTCAAGAACTCAAGAACTCAAGAACTCAAGAACTCAAGAACTCAAGAACTCAAGAACTCAAGAACTCAAGAACTCAAGAACTCAAGAACTCAAGAACTCAAGAACGAAAGAACGAAAGAACGAAAGAACGAAAGAACGAAAGAACGAAAGAACGAAAGAACGAAAGAACGAAAGAACGAAAGAACGAAAGAACGAAAGAACGAAAGAACGAAAGAACGAAAGAACGAAAGAACGAAAGAACGAAAGAACGAAAGAACGAAAGAACGAAAGAACGAAAGAACGAAAGAACGAAAGAACGAAAGAACGAAAGAACGAAAGAACGAAAGAACGAAAGAACGAAAGAACGAAAGAACGAAAGAACGAAAGAACGAAAGAACGAAAGAACGAAAGAACGAAAGAACGAAAGAACGAAAGAACGAAAGAACGAAAGAACGAAAGAACGAAAGAACGAAAGAACGAAAGAACGAAAGAACGAAAGAACGAAAGAACGAAAGAACGAAAGAACGAAAGAACGAAAGAACGAAAGAACGAAAGAACGCAAGAACGAAAGAACGAAAGAACGAAAGAACGAAAGAACGAAAGAACGAAAGAACGAAAGAACGAAAGAACGAACGAACGAAAGAACGAAAGAACGAAAGAACGAAAGAACGAAAGAACGAAAGAACGAAAGAACGAAAGAACGAAAGAACGAAAGAACGAAAGAACGAAAGAACGAAAGAACGAAAGAACGAAAGAACGAAAGAACGAAAGAACGAAAGAACGAAAGAACGAAAGAACGAAAGAACGAAAGAACGAAAGAACGAAAGAACTCAAGAACTCAAGAACTCAAGAACTCAAGAACTCAAGAACTCAAGAACTCAAGAACTCAAGAACTCAAGAACTCAAGAACTCAAGAACTCAAGAACTCAAGAACTCAAGAACTCAAGAACTCAAGAACTCAAGAACTCAAGAACTCAAGAACTCAAGAACTCAAGAACTCAAGAACTCAAGAACTCAAGAACTCAAGAACTCAAGAACTCAAGAACTCAAGAACTCAAGAACTCAAGAACTCAAGAACTCAAGAACTCAAGAACTCAAGAACTCAAGAACTCAAGAACTCAAGAACTCAAGAACTCAAGAACTCAAGAACTCAAGAACTCAAGAACTCAAGAACTCAAGAACTCAAGAACTCAAGAACTCATGAACTCAAGAACTCAAGAACTCAAGAACTCAAGAACTCAAGAACACAAGAACTCAAGAACTCAAGAACTCAAGAACGAAAGTACGAAAGAACGAAATAACGAAATAACGAAAGAACGAAAGAACGAAAGAACGAATGAACGAAAGAACGAAAGAACTCAAGAACTCAAGAACTCAAGAACTCAAGAACTCAAGAACTCAAGAACTCAAGAACTCAAGAACTCAAGAACTCAAGAACTCAAGAACTCAAGAACTCAAGAACTCAAGAACTCAAGAACTCAAGAACTCAAGAACTCAAGAACTCAAGAACTCAAGAACTCAAGAACTCAAGAACTCAAGAACTCAAGAACGAAATAACGAAAGAACGAAAGAACGAAAGAACGAAAGAACGAAAGAACGAAAGAACGAAAGAACGAAAGAACGAAAGAACGAAAGAACGAAAGAACGAAAGAACGAAAGAACGAAAGAACGAAAGAACGAAAGAACGAAAGAACGAAAGAACGAAAGAACGAAAGAACGAAAGAACGAAAGAACGAAAGAACGAAAGAACGAAAGAACGAAAGAACGAAAGAACGAAAGAACGAAAGAACGAAAGAACGAAAGAACGAAAGAACGAAAGAACGAAAGAACGAAAGAACGAAAGAACGAAAGAACGAAAGAACGAAAGAACGAAAGAACGAAAGAACGAAAGAACGAAAGAACGAAAGAACGAAAGAACGAAAGAACGAAAGAACGAAAGAACGAAAGAACGAAAGAACGAAAGAACGAAAGAACGCAAGAACGAAAGAACGAAAGAACGAAAGAACGAAAGAACGAAAGAACGAAAGAACGAAAGAACGAAAGAACGAACGAACGAAAGAACGAAAGAACGAAAGAACGAAAGAACGAAAGAACGAAAGAACGAAAGAACGAAAGAACGAAAGAACGAAAGAACGAAAGAACGAAAGAACGAAAGAACGAAAGAACGAAAGAACGAAAGAACGAAAGAACGAAAGAACGAAAGAACGAAAGAACGAAAGAACGAAAGAACGAAAGAACGAAAGAACGAAAGAACTCAAGAACTCAAGAACTCAAGAACTCAAGAACTCAAGAACTCAAGAACTCAAGAACTCAAGAACTCAAGAACTCAAGAACTCAAGAACTCAAGAACTCAAGAACTCAAGAACTCAAGAACTCAAGAACTCAAGAACTCAAGAACTCAAGAACTCAAGAACTCAAGAACTCAAGAACTCAAGAACTCAAGAACTCAAGAACTCAAGAACTCAAGAACTCAAGAACGAAATAACGAAAGAACGAAAGAACGAAAGAACGAAAGAACGAAAGAACGAAAGAACGAAAGAACGAAAGAACGAAAGAACGAAAGAACGAAAGAACGAAAGAACGAAAGAACGAAAGAACGAAAGAACGAAAGAACGAAACAACGAAAGAACGAAAGAACGAAAGAACGAAAGAACGAAAGAACGAAAGAACGAAAGAACGAAAGAACGAAAGAACGAAAGAACGAAAGAACGAAAGAACGAAAGAACGAAAGAACGAAAGAACGAAAGAACGAAAGAACGAAAGAACGAAAGAACGAAAGAACGAAAGAACGAAAGAACGAAAGAACGAAAGAACGAAAGAACGAAAGAACGAAAGAACGAAAGAACGAAAGAACGAAAGAACGAAAGAACGAAAGAACGAAAGAACGAAAGAACGAAAGAACGAAAGAACGAAAGAACGAAAGAACGCAAGAACGAAAGAACGAAAGAACGAAAGAACGAAAGAACGAAAGAACGAAAGAGCGAAAGAACGAAAGAACGAAAGAACGAAAGAACGAAAGAACGAAAGAACGAAAGAACGAAAGAACGAAAGAACGAAAGAACGAAAGAACGAAAGAACGAAAGAACGAAAGAACGAAAGAACGAAAGAACGAAAGAACGAAAGAACGAAAGAACGAAAGAACGAAAGAACGAAAGAACGAAAGAACGAAAGAACGAAAGAACGAAAGAACGAAAGAACGAAAGAACGAAAGAACGAAAGAACTCAAGAACTCAAGAACTCAAGAACTCAAGAACTCAAGAACTCAAGAACTCAAGAACTCAAGAACTCAAGAACTCAAGAACTCAAGAACTCAAGAACTCAAGAACTCAAGAACTCAAGAACTCAAGAACTCAAGAACTCAAGAACTCAAGAACTCAAGAACTCAAGAACTCAAGAACTCAAGAACTCAAGAACTCAAGAACTCAAGAACTCAAGAACTCAAGAACTCAAGAACTCAAGAACTCAAGAACTCAAGAACTCAAGAACTCAAGAACTCAAGAACTCAAGAACTCAAGAACTCAAGAACTCAAGAACTCAAGAACTCAAGAACTCAAGAACTCAAGAACTCAAGAACTCATGAACTCAAGAACTCAAGAACTCAAGAACTCAAGAACTCAAGAACACAAGAACTCAAGAACTCAAGAACTCAAGAACTCAAGAACTCAAGAACTCAAGAACTCAAGAAATCAAGAACTCAAGAACTCAAGAACTCAAGAACTCAAGAACTCAAGAACTCAAGAACTCAAGAACTCAAGAACTCAAGAACTCAAGAACTCAAGAACACAAGAACTCAAGAACTCAAGAACTCAAGAACTCAAGAACTCAAGAACTCAAGAACTCAAGAACTCAAGAACTCAAGAACTCAAGAACTCAAGAACTCAAGAACTCAAGAACTCAAGAACTCAAGAACTCAAGAACTCAAGAACTCAAGAACTCAAGAACTCAAGAACTCAAGAACTCAAGAACTCAAGAACTCAAGAACTCAAGAACTCAAGAACTCAAGAACTCAAGAACTCAAGAACTCAAGAACTCAAGAACTCAAGAACTCAAGAACTCAAGAACTCAAGAACTCAAGAACTCAAGAACTCAAGAACTCAAGAACTCAAGAACTCAAGAACTCAAGAACTCAAGGACTCAAGAACTCAAGAACACAAGAACTCAAGAACTCAAGAACTCAAGAACTCAAGAACTCAAGAACTCAAGAACTCAAGAACTCAAGAACTCAAGAACTCAAGAACTCAAGAACTCAAGAACTCAAGAACTCAAGAACTCAAGAACTCAAGAACTCAAGAACTCAAGAACTCCAGAACTCAAGAACTCAAGAACTCAAGAACTCAAGAACTCAAGAACGAAAGTACGAAAGAACGAAATAACGAAATAACGAAAGAACGAAAGAACGAAAGAACGAATGAACGAAAGAACGAAAGAACTCAAGAACTCAAGAACTCAAGAACTCAAGAACTCAAGAACTCAAGAACTCAAGAACTCAAGAACTCAAGAACTCAAGAACTCAAGAACTCAAGAACTCAAGAACTCAAGAACTCAAGAACTCAAGAACTCAAGAACTCAAGAACTCAAGAACTCAAGAACGAAATAACGAAAGAACGAAAGAACGAAAGAACGAAAGAACGAAAGAACGAAAGAACGAAAGAACGAAAGAACGAAAGAACGAAAGAACGAAAGAACGAAAGAACGAAAGAACGAAAGAACGAAAGAACGAAAGAACGAAAGAACGAAAGAACGAAAGAACGAAAGAACGAAAGAACGAAAGAACGAAAGAACGAAAGAACGAAAGAACGAAAGAACGAAAGAACGAAAGAACGAAAGAACGAAAGAACGAAAGAACGAAAGAACGAAAGAACGAAAGAACGAAAGAACGAAAGAACGAAAGAACGAAAGAACGAAAGAACGAAAGAACGAAAGAACGAAAGAACGAAAGAACGAAAGAACGAAAGAACGAAAGAACGAAAGAACGAAAGAACGAAAGAACGAAAGAACGAAAGAACGAAAGAACGAAAGAACGCAAGAACGAAAGAACGAAAGAACGAAAGAACGAAAGAACGAAAGAACGAAAGAACGAAAGAACGAAAGAACGAAAGAACGAAAGAACGAAAGAACGAAAGAACGAAAGAACGAAAGAACGAAAGAACGAAAGAACGAAAGAACGAAAGAACGAAAGAACGAAAGAACGAAAGAACGAAAGAACGAAAGAACGAAAGAACGAAAGAACGAAAGAACGAAAGAACGAAAGAACGAAAGAACGAAAGAACGAAAGAACGAAAGAACGAAAGAACGAAAGAACGAAAGAACGAAAGAACGAAAGAACGAAAGAACGAAAGAACGAAAGAACTCAAGAACTCAAGAACTCAAGAACTCAAGAACTCAAGAACTCAAGAACTCAAGAACTCAAGAACTCAAGAACTCAAGAACTCAAGAACTCAAGAACTCAAGAACTCAAGAACTCAAGAACTCAAGAACTCAAGAACTCAAGAACTCAAGAACTCAAGAACTCAAGAACTCAAGAACTCAAGAACTCAAGAACTCAAGAACGAAATAACGAAAGAACGAAAGAACGAAAGAACGAAAGAACGAAAGAACGAAAGAACGAAAGAACGAAAGAACGAAAGAACGAAAGAACGAAAGAACGAAAGAACGAAAGAACGAAAGAACGAAACAACGAAAGAACGAAAGAACGAAAGAACGAAAGAACGAAAGAACGAAAGAACGAAAGAACGAAAGAACGAAAGAACGAAAGAACGAAAGAACGAAAGAACGAAAGAACGAAAGAACGAAAGAACGAAAGAACGAAAGAACGAAAGAACGAAAGAACGAAAGAACGAAAGAACGAAAGAACGAAAGAACGAAAGAACGAAAGAACGAAAGAACGAAAGAACGAAAGAACGAAAGAACGAAAGAACGAAAGAACGAAAGAACGAAAGAACGAAAGAACGAAAGAACGAAAGAACGAAAGAACGAAAGAACGAAAGAACGAAAGAACGCAAGAACGAAAGAACGAAAGAACGAAAGAACGAAAGAACGAAAGAACGAAAGAACGAAAGAACGAAAGAACGAAAGAACGAAAGAACGAAAGAACGAAAGAACGAAAGAACGAAAGAACGAAAGAACGAAAGAACGAAAGAACGAAAGAACGAAAGAACGAAAGAACGAAAGAACGAAAGAACGAAAGAACGAAAGAACGAAAGAACGAAAGAACGAAAGAACGAAAGAACGAAAGAACGAAAGAACGAAAGAACGAAAGAACTCAAGAACTCAAGAACTCAAGAACTCAAGAACTCAAGAACTCAAGAACTCAAGAACTCAAGAACTCAAGAACTCAAGAACTCAAGAACTCAAGAACTCAAGAACTCAAGAACTCAAGAACTCAAGAACTCAAGAACTCAAGAACTCAAGAACTCAAGAACTCAAGAACTCAAGAACTCAAGAACTCAAGAACTCAAGAACTCAAGAACTCAAGAACTCAAGAACTCAAGAACTCAAGAACTCAAGAACTCAAGAACTCAAGAACTCAAGAACTCAAGAACTCAAGAACTCAAGAACTCAAGAACTCAAGAACTCAAGAACTCAAGAACTCAAGAACTCAAGAACTCAAGAACTCAAGAACTCAAGAACTCAAGAACTCAAGAACTCATGAACTCAAGAACTCAAGAACTCAAGAACTCAAGAACTCAAGAACACAAGAACTCAAGAACTCAAGAACTCAAGAACTCAAGAACTCAAGAACTCAAGAACTCAAGAAATCAAGAACTCAAGAACTCAAGAACTCAAGAACTCAAGAACTCAAGAACTCAAGAACTCAAGAACTCAAGAACTCAAGAACTCAAGAACTCAAGAAGACAAGAACTCAAGAACTCAAGAACTCAAGAACTCAAGAACTCAAGAACTCAAGAACTCAAGAACTCAAGAACTCAAGAACACAAGAACTCAAGAACTCAAGAACTCAAGAACTCAAGAACTCAAGAACTCAAGAACTCAAGAACTCAAGAACTCAAGAACTCAAGAACTCAAGAACTCAAGAACTCAAGAACTCTAGAACTCAAGAACTGAAGAACTCATGAACTCAAGAACTCAAGAACTCAAGAACTCAAGAACTCAAGAACTCAAGAACTCAAGAACTCAAGAACTCAAGAACTCAAGAACTCAAGAACTCAAGAACTCAAGAACTCAAGAACTCAAGAACTCAAGAACTCAAGAACTCATGAACTCAAGAACTCAAGAACTCAAGAACTCAAGAACTCAAGAACTCAAGAACTCAAGAACTCAAGAACTCAAGAACTCAAGAACTCAAGAACTCAAGAACTCAAGAACTCAAGAACTCAAGAACTCAAGAACTCAAGAACACAAGAACTCAAGAACTCAAGAACTCAAGAACTCAAGAACTCAAGAACTCAAGAACTCAAGAACTCAAGAACTCAAGAACTCAAGAACTCAAGAACTCAAGAACTCAAGAACTCAAGAACTCAAGAACTCAAGAACTCAAGAACGAAAGTACGAAAGAACGAAATAACGAAATAACGAAAGAACGAAAGAACGAAAGAACGAAAGAACGAAAGAACGAAAGAACGAAAGAACGAAAGAACTCAAGAACTCAAGAACTCAAGAACTCAAGAACTCAAGAACTCAAGAACTCAAGAACTCAAGAACTCAAGAACTCAAGAACTCAAGAACTCAAGAACTCAAGAACTCAAGAACTCAAGAACTCAAGAACGAAAGAACGAAATAACGAAAGAACGAAAGAACGAAAGAACGAAAGAACGAAAGAACAAAAGAACGAAAGAACGAAAGAACGAAAGAACGAAAGAACGAAAGAACGAAAGAACGAAAGAACGAAAGAACGAAAGAACGAAAGAACGAAAGAACGAAAGAACGAAAGAACGAAAGAACGAAAGAACGAAAGAACGAAAGAACGAAAGAACGAAAGAACGAAAGAACGAAAGATCGAAAGAACGAAAGAACGAAAGAACGAAAGAACGAAAGAACGAAAGAACGAAAGAACGAAAGAACGAAAGAACGAAAGAACGAAAGAACGAAAGAACGAAAGAACGAAAGAACGAAAGAACGAAAGAACGAAAGAACGAAAGAACGAAAGAACGAAAGAACGAAAGAACGAAAGAACGAAAGAACGAAAGAACGAAAGAACGAAAGAACGAAAGAACGAAAGAACGAAAGAACGAAAGAACGCAAGAACGGAAGAACGAAAGAACGAAAGAACGAAAGAACGAAAGAACGAAAGAACGAAAGAACGAAAGAACGAAAGAACGAAAGAACGAAAGAACGAAAGAACGAAAGAACGAAAGAACGAAAGAACGAAAGAACGAAAGAACGAAAGAACGAAAGAACGAAAGAACGAAAGAACGAAAGAACGAAAGAACGAAAGAACGAAAGAACGAAAGAACGAAAGAACGAAAGAACGAAAGAACGAAAGATCGAAAGAACGAAAGAACGAAAGAACGAAAGAACGAAAGAACGAAAGAACGAAAGAACGAAAGAACGAAAGAACGAAAGAACGAAAGAACGAAAGAACGAAAGAACGAAAGAACGAAAGAACGAAAGAACGAAAGAAAGAAAGAAAGAAAGAAAGAAAGAACTCAAGAACTCAAGAACTCAAGAACTCAAGAACTCAAGAACTCAAGAACTCAAGAACTCAAGAACTCAAGAACTCAAGAACTCAAGAACTCAAGAACTCAAGAACTCAAGAACTCAAGAACTCAAGAACTCAAGAACTCAAGAACTCAAGAACTCAAGAACTCAAGAACTCAAGAACTCAAGAACTCAAGAACTCAAGAACTCAAGAACTCAAGAACTCAAGAACTCAAGAACTCAAGAACTCAAGAACTCAAGAACTCAAGAACTCAAGAACTCAAGAACTCAAGAACTCAAGAACTCAAGAACTCAAGAACTCATGAACTCAAGAACTCAAGAACTCAAGAACTCAAGAACTCAAGAACACAAGAACTCAAGAACTCAAGAACTCAAGAACTCAAGAACTCAAGAACTCAAGAACTCAAGAAATCAAGAACTCAAGAACTCAAGAACTCAAGAACTCAAGAACTCAAGAACTCAAGAACTCAAGAACTCAAGAACTCAAGAACTCAAGAACTCAAGAACACAAGAACTCAAGAACTCAAGAACTCAAGAACTCAAGAACTCAAGAACTCAAGAACTCAAGAACTCAAGAACTCAAGAACTCAAGAACTCAAGAACTCAAGAACTCAAGAACTCAAGAACTCAAGAACTCAAGAACTCAAGAACTCAAGAACTCAAGAACTCAAGAACTCAAGAACTCAAGAACTCAAGAACTCAAGAAGTCAAGAACTCAAGAACTCAAGAACTCTAGAACTCAAGAACTGAAGAACTCATGAACTCAAGAACTCAAGAACTCAAGAACTCAAGAACTCAAGAACTCAAGAACTCAAGAACTCAAGAACTCAAGAACTCAAGAACTCAAGAACTCAAGAACTCAAGAACTCAAGAACTCAAGAACTCAAGAACTCAAGAACTCATGAACTCAAGAACTCAAGAACTCAAGAACTCAAGAACTCAAGAACTCAAGAACTCAAGAACTCAAGAACTCAAGAACTCAAGAACTCAAGAACTCAAGAACTCAAGAACTCAAGAACTCAAGAACTCAAGAACTCAAGAACACAAGAACTCAAGAACTCAAGAACTCAAGAACTCAAGAACTCAAGAACTCAAGAACTCAAGAACTCAAGAACTCAAGAACTCAAGAACTCAAGAACTCAAGAACTCAAGAACTCAAGAACGAAAGTACGAAAGAACGAAATAACGAAATAACGAAAGATCGAAAGAACGAAAGAACGAAAGAACTCAAGAACTCAAGAACTCAAGAACTCAAGAACTCAAGAACTCAAGAACTCAAGAACTCAAGAACTCAAGAACTCAAGAACTCAAGAACTCAAGAACTCAAGAACTCAAGAACTCAAGAACTCAAGAACTCAAGAACTCAAGAACTCAAGAACTCAAGAACTCAAGAACGAAAGAACGAAATAACGAAAGAACGAAAGAACGAAAGAACGAAAGAACGAAAGAACGAAAGAACGAAAGAACGAAAGAACGAAAGAACGAAAGAACGAAAGAACGAAAGAACGAAAGAACGAAAGAACGAAAGAACGAAAGAACGAAAGAACGAAAGAACGAAAGAACGAAAGAACGAAAGAACGAAAGAACGAAAGAACGAAAGAACGAAAGAACGAAAGATCGAAAGAACGAAAGAACGAAAGAACGAAAGAACGAAAGAACGAAAGAACGAAAGAACGAAAGAACGAAAGAACGAAAGAACGAAAGAACGAAAGAACGAAAGAACGAAAGAACGAAAGAACGAAAGAACGAAAGAACGAAAGAACGAAAGAACGAAAGAACGAAAGAACGAAAGAACGAAAGAACGAAAGAACGAAAGAACGAAAGAACGAAAGAACGAAAGAACGCAAGAACGGAAGAACGAAAGAACGAAAGAACGAAAGAACGAAAGAACGAAAGAACGAAAGAACGCAAGAACGAAAGAACGAAAGAACGAAAGAACGAAAGAACGAAAGAACGAAAGAACGAAAGAACGAAAGAACGAAAGAACGAAAGAACGAAAGAACGAAAGAACGAAAGAACGAAAGAACGAAAGAACGAAAGAACGAAAGAACGAAAGAACGAAAGAACGAAAGAACGAAAGAACGAAAGAACGAAAGAACGAAAGAACGAAAGAACGAAAGAACGAAAGAACGAAAGAACGAAAGAACGAAAGAACGAAAGAACGAAAGAACGAAAGAACGAAAGAACGAAAGAACGAAAGAACGAAAGAACGAAAGAACGAAAGAACGAAAGAACGAAAGAACGAAAGAACGAAAGAACTCAAGAACTCAAGAACGAAAGAACTCAAGAACTCAAGAACTCAAGAACTCAAGAACTCAAGAACTCAAGAACTCAAGAACTCAAGAACTCAAGAACTCAAGAACTCAAGAACTCAAGAACTCAAGAACTCAAGAACTCAAGAACTCAAGAACTCAAGAACTCAAGAACGAAATAACGAAAGAACGAAAGAACGAAAGAACGAAAGAACGAAAGAACGAAAGAACGAAAGAACGAAAGAACGAAAGAACGAAAGAACGAAAGAACGAAACAACGAAACAACGAAAGAACGAAAGAACGAAAGAACGAAAGAACGAAAGAACGAAAGAACGAAAGAACGAAAGAACGAAAGAACGAAAGAACGAAAGAACGAAAGAACGAAAGAACGAAAGAACGAAAGAACGAAAGAACGAAAGAACGAAAGAACGAAAGAAAGAAAGAACGAAAGAACGAAAGAACGAAAGAACGAAAGAACGAAAGAACGAAAGAACGAAAGAACGAAAGAACGAAAGAACGAAAGAACGAAAGAACGAAAGAACGAAAGAACGAAAGAACGAAAGAACGAAAGAACGCAAGAACGAAAGAACGAAAGAACGAAAGAACGAAAGAACGAAAGAACGAAAGAACGAAAGAACGAAAGAACGAAAGAACGCAAGAACTCAAGAACTCAAGAACTCAAGAACTCAAGAACTCAAGAACTCAAGAACTCAAGAACTCAAGAACTCAAGAACTCAAGAACTCAAGAACTCAAGAACTCAAGAACTCCAGAACTCAAGAACTCAAGAACTCAAGAACTCAAGAACTCAAGAACTCAAGAACTCAAGAACTCAAGAACTCAAGAACTCAAGAACTCAAGAACTCAAGAACTCAAGAACTCAAGAACTCAAGAACTCAAGAACTCAAGAACGAAAGTACGAAAGAACGAAATAACGAAATAACGAAAGAACGAAAGAACGAAAGAACGAATGAACGAAAGAACGAAAGAACTCAAGAACTCAAGAACTCAAGAACTCAAGAACTCAAGAACTCAAGAACTCAAGAACTCAAGAACTCAAGAACTCAAGAACTCAAGAACTCAAGAACTCAAGAACTCAAGAACTCAAGAACTCAAGAACTCAAGAACTCAAGAACTCAAGAACTCAAGAACTCAAGAACTCAAGAACGAAATAACGAAAGAACGAAAGAACGAAAGAACGAAAGAACGAAAGAACGAAAGAACGAAAGAACGAAAGAACGAAAGAACGAAAGAACGAAAGAACGAAAGAACGAAAGAACGAAAGAACGAAAGAACGAAAGAACGAAAGAACGAAAGAACGAAAGAACGAAAGATCGAAAGAACGAAAGAACGAAAGAACGAAAGAACGAAAGAACGAAAGAACGAAAGAACGAAAGAACGAAAGAACGAAAGAACGAAAGAACGAAAGAACGAAAGAACGAAAGAACGAAAGAACGAAAGAACGAAAGAACGAAAGAACGAAAGAACGAAAGAACGAAAGAACGAAAGAACGAAAGAACGAAAGAACGAAAGAACGAAAGAACGAAAGAACGAAAGAACGAAAGAACGAAAGAACGAAAGAACGAAAGAACGAAAGAACGAAAGAACGAAAGAACGAAAGAACGAAAGAACGAAAGAACGCAAGAACGAAAGAACGAAAGAACGAAAGAACGAAAGAACGAAAGAACGAAAGAACGAAAGAACGAAAGAACGAAAGAACGAAAGAACGAAAGAACGAAAGAACGAAAGAACGAAAGAACGAAAGAACGAAAGAACGAAAGAACGAAAGAACGAAAGAACGAAAGAACGAAAGAACGAAAGAACGAAAGAACGAAAGAACGAAAGAACGAAAGAACGAAAGAACGAAAGAACGAAAGAACGAAAGAACGAAAGAACGAAAGAACGAAAGAACGAAAGAACTCAAGAACTCAAGAACTCAAGAACTCAAGAACTCAAGAACTCAAGAACTCAAGAACTCAAGAACTCAAGAACTCAAGAACTCAAGAACTCAAGAACTCAAGAACTCAAGAACTCAAGAACTCAAGAACTCAAGAACTCAAGAACTCAAGAACTCAAGAACTCAAGAACTCAAGAACGAAAGAACGAAAGAACGAAAGAACGAAAGAACGAAAGAACGAAAGAACGAAAGAACGAAAGAACGAAAGAACGAAAGAACGAAAGAACGAAAGAACGAAAGAACGAAAGAACGAAACAACGAAACAACGAAAGAACGAAAGAACGAAAGAACGAAAGAACGAAAGAACGAAAGAACGAAAGAACGAAAGAACGAAAGAACGAAAGAACGAAAGAACGAAAGAACGAAAGAACGAAAGAACGAAAGAACGAAAGAACGAAAGAACGAAAGAACGAAAGAAAGAAAGAACGAAAGAACGAAAGAACGAAAGAACGAAAGAACGAAAGAACGAAAGAACGAAAGAACGAAAGAACGAAAGAACGAAAGAACGAAAGAACGAAAGAACGAAAGAACGAAAGAACGAAAGAACGAAAGAACGAAAGAACGAAAGAACGCAAGAACGAAAGAACGAAAGAACGAAAGAACGAAAGAACGAAAGAACGAAAGAACGAAAGAACGAAAGAACGAAAGAACGAAAGAACGAAAGAACGAAAGAACGAAAGAACGAAAGAACGAAAGAACAAAAGAACGAAAGAACGAAAGAACGAAAGAACGAAAGAACGAAAGAACGAAAGAACGAAAGAACGAAAGAACGAAAGAACGAAAGAACGAAAGAACGAAAGAACGAAAGAACGAAAGAACGAAAGAACGAAAGAACGAAAGAACGAAAGAACGAAAGAACGAAAGAACGAAAGAACGAAAGAACGAAAGAACTCAAGAACTCCAGAACTCAAGAACTCAAGAACTCAAGAACTCAAGAACTCAAGAACTCAAGAACTCAAGAACTCAAGAACTCAAGAACTCCAGAACTCAAGAACTCAAGAACTCAAGAACTCAAGAACTCAAGAACTCAAGAACTCAAGAACTCAAGAACTCAAGAACTCAAGAACTCAAGAACTCAAGAACTCAAGAACTCAAGAACGAAAGTACGAAAGAACGAAATAACGAAATAACGAAAGAACGAAAGAACGAAAGAACGAATGAACGAAAGAACGAAAGAACGAAAGAACTCAAGAACTCAAGAACTCAAGAACTCAAGAACTCAAGAACTCAAGAACTCAAGAACTCAAGAACTCAAGAACTCAAGAACTCAAGAACTCAAGAACTCAAGAACTCAAGAACTCAAGAACTCAAGAACTCAAGAACTCAAGAACTCAAGAACTCAAGAACTCAAGAACTCAAGAACGAAAGAACGAAAGAACGAAAGAACGAAAGAACGAAAGAACGAAAGAACGAAAGAACGAAAGAACGAAAGAACGAAAGAACGAAAGAACGAAAGAACGAAAGAACGAAAGAACGAAAGAACGAAAGAACGAAAGAACGAAAGAACGAAAGAACGAAAGAACGAAAGAACGAAAGAACGAAAGAACGAAAGAACGAAAGAACGAAAGAACGAAAGAACGAAAGAACGAAAGAACGAAAGAACGAAAGAACGAAAGAACGAAAGAACGAAAGAACGAAAGAACGAAAGAACGAAAGAACGAAAGAACGAAAGAACGAAAGAACGAAAGAACGAAAGAACGAAAGAACGAAAGAGCGAAAGAACGAAAGAACGAAAGAACGAAAGAACGAAAGAACGAAAGAACGAAAGAACGAAAGAACGAAAGAACGAAAGAACGAAAGAACGAAAGAACGAAAGAACGAAAGAACGAAAGAACGAAAGAACGAAAGAACGAAAGAACGAAAGAACGAAAGAACGAAAGAACGAAAGAACGAAAGAACGAAAGAACGAAAGAACGAAAGAACGAAAGAACGAAAGAACGAAAGAACGAAAGAACGAAAGAACGAAAGAACGAAAGAACGAAAGAACGAAAGAACGAAAGAACGAAAGAACGAAAGAACGAAAGAACGAAAGAACGAAAGAACGAAAGAACGAAAGAACGAAAGAACGAAAGAACGAAAGAACGAAAGAACGAAAGAACGAAAGAACGAAAGAACGAAAGAACGAAAGAACGAAAGAACTCAAGAACTCAAGAACTCAAGAACTCAAGAACTCAAGAACTCAAGAACTCAAGAACTCAAGAACTCAAGAACTCAAGAACTCAAGAACTCAAGAACTCAAGAACTCAAGAACTCAAGAACTCAAGAACTCAAGAACTCAAGAACTCAAGTACTCAAGAACTCAAGAACTCAAGAACTCAAGAACTCAAGAACTCAAGAACTCAAGAACTCAAGAACTCAAGAACTCAAGAACTCAAGAACTCAAGAACTCAAGAACTCAAGAACTCAAGAACTCAAGAACTCAAGAACTCAAGAACTCAAGAACTCAAGAACTCAAGAACTCAAGAACTCAAGAACTCAAGAACTCAAGAACTCAAGAACTCAAGAACTCAAGAACTCAAGAACTCAAGAACTCAAGAACTCAAGAACTCAAGAACTCATGAACTCAAGAACTCAAGAACTCAAGAACTCAAGAACTCAAGAACACAAGAACTCAAGAACTCAAGAACTCAAGAACTCAAGAACTCAAGAAATCAAGAACTCAAGAACTCAAGAACTCAAGAACTCAAGAACTCAAGAACTCAAGAACTCAAGAACTCAAGAACTCAAGAACTCAAGAACTCAAGAACTCAAGAACTCAAGAACTCAAGAACTCAAGAACTCAAGAACTCAAGAACTCAAGAACTCAAGAACTCAAGAACTCAAGAACTCAAGAACTCAAGAACTCAAGAACTCAAGAACTCAAGAACTCAAGAACTCAAGAACTCAAGAACTCAAGAACTCAAGAACTCAAGAACTCAAGAACTCAAGAACACAAGAACTCAAGAACTCAAGAACTCAAGAACTCAAGAACTCAAGAACTCAAGAACTCAAGAACTCAAGAACTCAAGAACTCAAGAACTCAAGAACTCAAGAACTCAAGAACTCAAGAACTCAAGAACTCAAGAACTCAAGAACTCAAGAACTCCAGAACTCAAGAACTCAAGAACTCAAGAACTCAAGAACTCAAGAACTCAAGAACTCAAGAACTCAAGAACTCAAGAACTCAAGAACTCAAGAACTCAAGAACGAAAGTACGAAAGAACGAAATAACGAAATAACGAAAGAACGAAAGAACGAAAGAACGAATGAACGAAAGAACGAAAGAACTCAAGAACTCAAGAACTCAAGAACTCAAGAACTCAAGAACTCAAGAACTCAAGAACTCAAGAACTCAAGAACGAAAGTACGAAAGAACGAAATAACGAAATAACGAAATAACGAAATAACGAAATAACGAAAGAACGAAAGAACGAAAGAACGAAAGAACGAAAGAACTCAAGAACTCAAGAACTCAAGAACTCAAGAACTCAAGAACTCAAGAAATCAAGAACTCAAGAACTCAAGAACTCAAGAACTCAAGAACTCAAGAACTCAAGAACTCAAGAACTCAAGAACTCAAGAACTCAAGAACTCAAGAACTCAAGAACTCAAGAACGAAATAACGAAAGAACGAAAGAACGAAAGAACGAAAGAACGAAAGAACGAAAGAACGAAAGAACGAACGAACGAAAGAACGAAAGAACGAAAGAACGAAAGAACGAAAGAACGAAAGAACGAAAGAACGAAAGAACGAAAGAACGAAAGAACGAAAGAACGAAAGAACGAAAGAACGAAAGAACGAAAGAACGAAAGAACGAAAGAACGAAAGAACGAAAGAACGAAAGAACGAAAGAACGAAAGAACGAAAGAACGAAAGAACGAAAGAACGAAAGAACGAAAGAACGAAAGAACGAAAGAACGAAAGAACGAAAGAACGAAAGAACGAAAGAACGAAAGAACGAAAGAACGAAAGAACGAAAGAACGAAAGAACGAAAGAGCGAAAGAACGAAAGAACGAAAGAACGAAAGAACGAAAGAACGAAAGAACGAAAGAACGAAAGAACGAAAGAACGAAAGAACGAAAGAACGAAAGAACGAAAGAACGAAAGAACGAAAGAACGAAAGAACGAAAGAACGAAAGAACGCAAGAACGAAAGAACGAAAGAACGAAAGAACGAAAGAACGAAAGAACGAAAGAACGAAAGAACGAAAGAACGAAAGAACGAAAGAACGCAAGAACGAAAGAACGAAAGAACGAAAGAACGAAAGAACGAAAGAACGAAAGAACGAAAGAACGAAAGAACGAAAGAACGAAAGAACGAAAGAACGAAAGAACGAAAGAACGAAAGAACGAAAGAACGAAAGAACGAAAGAACGAAAGAACGAAAGAACGAAAGAACGAAAGAACGAAAGAACGAAAGAACGAAAGAACGAAAGAACGAAAGAACGAAAGAACGAAAGAACGAAAGAACGAAAGAACTCAAGAACTCAAGAGCTCAAGAACTCAAGAACTCAAGAACTCAAGAACTCAAGAACTCAAGAACTCAAGTACTCAAGAACTCAAGAACTCAAGAACTCAAGAACTCAAGAACTCAAGAACTCAAGAACTCAAGAACTCAAGAACTCAAGAACTCAAGAACTCAAGAACTCAAGAACTCAAGAACTCAAGAACTCAAGAACTCAAGAACTCAAGAACTCAAGAACTCAAGAACTCAAGAACTCAAGAACTCAAGAACTCAAGAAATCAAGAACTCAAGAACTCAAGAACTCAAGAACTCAAGAACTCATGAACTCAAGAACTCAAGAACTCAAGAACTCAAGAACTCAAGAACACAAGAACTCAAGAACTCAAGAACTCAAGAACTCAAGAACTCAAGAACTCAAGAAATCAAGAACTCAAGAACTCAAGAACTCAAGAACTCAAGAACTCAAGAACTCAAGAACTCAAGAACTCAAGAACTCAAGAACTCAAGAACTCAAGAACTCAAGAACTCAAGAACTCAAGAACTCAAGAACTCAAGAACTCAAGAACTCAAGAACTCAAGAACTCAAGAACTCAAGAACTCAAGAACTCAAGAACTCAAGAACTCAAGAACTCAAGAACTCAAGAACTCAAGAACTCAAGAACTCAAGAACTCAAGAACTCAAGAACTCAAGAACTCAAGAACTCAAGAACTCAAGAACTCAAGAACTCAAGAACTCAAGAACTCAAGAACTCAAGAACTCAAGAACTCAAGAACTCAAGAACTCAAGGACTCAAGAACTCAAGAACACAAGAACTCAAGAACTCAAGAACTCAAGAACTCAAGAACTCAAGAACTCAAGAACTCAAGAACTCAAGAACTCAAGAACTCAAGAACTCAAGAACTCAAGAACTCAAGAACTCAAGAACTCAAGAACTCAAGAACTCAAGAACTCAAGAACTCCAGAACTCAAGAACTCAAGAACTCAAGAACTCAAGAACTCAAGAACTCAAGAACTCAAGAACTCAAGAACTCAAGAACTCAAGAACTCAAGAACTCAAGAACTCAAGAACTCAAGAACGAAAGTACGAAAGAACGAAATAACGAAATAACGAAAGAACGAAAGAACGAAAGAACGAATGAACGAAAGAACTCAAGAACTCAAGAACTCAAGAACTCAAGAACTCAAGAACTCAAGAACTCAAGAACTCAAGAACTCAAGAACTCAAGAACTCAAGAACTCAAGAACTCAAGAACTCAAGAACTCAAGAACTCAAGAACTCAAGAACTCAAGAACTCAAGAACTCAAGAACTCAAGAACTCAAGAACTCAAGAACGAAATAACGAAAGAACGAAAGAACGAAAGAACGAAAGAACGAAAGAACGAAAGAACGAAAGAACGAAAGAACGAAAGAACGAAAGAACGAAAGAACGAAAGAACGAAAGAACGAAAGAACGAAAGAACGAAAGAACGAAAGAACGAAAGAACGAAAGAACGAAAGAACGAAAGAACGAAAGAACGAAAGAACGAAAGAACGAAAGAACGAAAGAACGAAAGAACGAAAGAACGAAAGAACGAAAGAACGAAAGAACGAAAGAACGAAAGAACGAAAGAACGAAAGAACGAAAGAACGAAAGAACGAAAGAACGAAAGAACGAAAGAACGAAAGAACGAAAGAACGAAAGAACGAAAGAACGAAAGAACGAAAGAACGAAAGAACGAAAGAACGAAAGAACGAAAGAACGAAAGAACGAAAGAACGAAAGAACGAAAGAACGAAAGAACGAAAGAACGAAAGAACGAAAGAACGAAAGAACGAAAGAACGAAAGAACGAAAGAACGAAAGAACGAAAGAACGAAAGAACGAAAGAACGAAAGAACGAAAGAACGAAAGAACGAAAGAACGAAAGAACGAAAGAACGAAAGAACGAAAGAACGAAAGAACGAAAGAACGAAAGAACGAAAGAACGAAAGAACGAAAGAACGAAAGAACGAAAGAACGAAAGAACGAAAGAACGAAAGAACGAAAGAACGAAAGAACGAAAGAACGAAAGAACGAAAGAACTCAAGAACTCAAGAACTCAAGAACTCAAGAACTCAAGAACTCAAGAACTCAAGAACTCAAGAACTCAAGAACTCAAGAACTCAAGAACTCAAGAACTCAAGAACTCAAGAACTCAAGAACTCAAGAACTCAAGAACTCAAGAACTCAAGAACTCAAGAACTCAAGAACTCAAGAACTCAAGAACTCAAGAACTCAAGAACTCAAGAACTCAAGAACTCAAGAACTCAAGAACTCAAGAACTCAAGAACTCAAGAACTCAAGAACTCAAGAACTCAAGAACTCAAGAACTCAAGAACTCAAGAACTCAAGAACTCAAGAACTCAAGAACTCAAGAACTCAAGAACTCAAGAACTCAAGAACTCAAGAACTCAAGAACTCAAGAACTCAAGAACTCAAGAACTCAAGAACTCAAGAACTCAAGAACTCAAGGACTCAAGAACTCAAGAACACAAGAACTCAAGAACTCAAGAACTCAAGAACTCAAGAACTCAAGAACTCAAGAACTCAAGAACTCAAGAACTCAAGAACTCAAGAACTCAAGAACTCAAGAACTCAAGAACTCAAGAACTCAAGAACTCAAGAACTCAAGAACTCAAGAACTCCAGAACTCAAGAACTCAAGAACTCAAGAACTCAAGAACTCAAGAACTCAAGAACTCAAGAACTCAAGAACTCAAGAACTCAAGAACTCAAGAACTCAAGAACTCAAGAACTCAAGAACGAAAGTACGAAAGAACGAAATAACGAAATAACGAAAGAACGAAAGAACGAAAGAACGAATGAACGAAAGAACTCAAGAACTCAAGAACTCAAGAACTCAAGAACTCAAGAACTCAAGAACTCAAGAACTCAAGAACTCAAGAACTCAAGAACTCAAGAACTCAAGAACTCAAGAACTCAAGAACTCAAGAACTCAAGAACTCAAGAACTCAAGAACTCAAGAACTCAAGAACTCAAGAACTCAAGAACTCAAGAACGAAATAACGAAAGAACGAAAGAACGAAAGAACGAAAGAACGAAAGAACGAAAGAACGAAAGAACGAAAGAACGAAAGAACGAAAGAACGAAAGAACGAAAGAACGAAAGAACGAAAGAACGAAAGAACGAAAGAACGAAAGAACGAAAGAACGAAAGAACGAAAGAACGAAAGAACGAAAGAACGAAAGAACGAAAGAACGAAAGAACGAAAGAACGAAAGAACGAAAGAACGAAAGAACGAAAGAACGAAAGAACGAAAGAACGAAAGAACGAAAGAACGAAAGAACGAAAGAACGAAAGAACGAAAGAACGAAAGAACGAAAGAACGAAAGAACGAAAGAACGAAAGAACGAAAGAACGAAAGAACGAAAGAACGAAAGAACGAAAGAACGAAAGAACGAAAGAACGAAAGAACGAAAGAACGAAAGAACGAAAGAACGAAAGAACGCAAGAACGAAAGAACGAAAGAACGAAAGAACGAAAGAACGAAAGAACGAAAGAACGAAAGAACGAAAGAACGAAAGAACGAAAGAACGAAAGAACGAAAGAACGAAAGAACGAAAGAACGAAAGAACGAAAGAACGAAAGAACGAAAGAACGAAAGAACGAAAGAACGAAAGAACGAAAGAACGAAAGAACGAAAGAACGAAAGAACGAAAGAACGAAAGAACGAAAGAACGAAAGAACGAAAGAACGAAAGAACGAAAGAACGAAAGAACGAAAGAACTCAAGAACTCAAGAACTCAAGAACTCAAGAACTCAAGAACTCAAGAACTCAAGAACTCAAGAACTCAAGAACTCAAGAACTCAAGAACTCAAGAACTCAAGAACTCAAGAACTCAAGAACTCAAGAACTCAAGAACTCAAGAACTCAAGAACTCAAGAACTCAAGAACTCAAGAACTCAAGAACTCAAGAACTCAAGAACGAAATAACGAAAGAACGAAAGAACGAAAGAACGAAAGAACGAAAGAACGAAAGAACGAAAGAACGAAAGAACGAAAGAACGAAAGAACGAAAGAACGAAAGAACGAAAGAACGAAAGAACGAAACAACGAAAGAACGAAAGAACGAAAGAACGAAAGAACGAAAGAACGAAAGAACGAAAGAACGAAAGAACGAAAGAACGAAAGAACGAAAGAACGAAAGAACGAAAGAACGAAAGAACGAAAGAACGAAAGAACGAAAGAACGATAGAACGAAAGAACGAAAGAACGAAAGAACGAAAGAACGAAAGAACGAAAGAACGAAAGAACGAAAGAACGAAAGAACGAAAGAACGAAAGAACGAAAGAACGAAAGAACGAAAGAACGAAAGAACGAAAGAACGAAAGAACGCAAGAACGAAAGAACGAAAGAACGAAAGAACGAAAGAACGAAAGAACGAAAGAGCGAAAGAACGAAAGAACGAAAGAACGAAAGAACGAAAGAACGAAAGAACGAAAGAACGAAAGAACGAAAGAACGAAAGAACAAAAGAACGAAAGAACGAAAGAACGAAAGAACGAAAGAACGAAAGAACGAAAGAACGAAAGAACGAAAGAACGAAAGAACGAAAGAACGAAAGAACGAAAGAACGAAAGAACGAAAGAACGAAAGAACGAAAGAACGAAAGAACGAAAGAACGAAAGAACGAAAGAACGAAAGAACGAAAGAACGAAAGAACTCAAGAACTCAAGAACTCAAGAACTCAAGAACTCAAGAACTCAAGAACTCAAGAACTCAAGAACTCAAGAACTCAAGAACTCAAGAACTCAAGTACTCAAGAACTCAAGAACTCAAGAACTCAAGAACTCAAGAACTCAAGAACTCAAGAACTCAAGAACTCAAGAACTCAAGAACTCAAGAACTCAAGAACTCAAGAACTCAAGAACTCAAGAACTCAAGAACTCAAGAACTCAAGAACTCAAGAACTCAAGAACTCAAGAACTCAAGAACTCAAGAACTCAAGAACTCAAGAACTCAAGAACTCAAGAACTCAAGAACTCAAGAACTCAAGAACTCAAGAACTCAAGAACTCATGAACTCAAGAACTCAAGAACTCAAGAACTCAAGAACTCAAGAACACAAGAACTCAAGAACTCAAGAACTCAAGAACTCAAGAACTCAAGAACTCAAGAACTCAAGAAATCAAGAACTCAAGAACTCAAGAACTCAAGAACTCAAGAACTCAAGAACTCAAGAACTCAAGAACTCAAGAACTCAAGAACTCAAGAACTCAAGAACACAAGAACTCAAGAACTCAAGAACTCAAGAACTCAAGAACTCAAGAACTCAAGAACTCAAGAACTCAAGAACTCAAGAACTCAAGAACTCAAGAACTCAAGAACTCAAGAACTCAAGAACTCAAGAACTCAAGAACTCAAGAACTCAAGAACTCAAGAACTCAAGAACTCAAGAACTCAAGAACTCAAGAACTCAAGAACTCAAGAACGAAATAACGAAAGAACGAAAGAACGAAAGAACGAAAGAACGAAAGAACGAAAGAACGAAAGAACGAAAGAACGAAAGAACGAAAGAACGAAAGAACGAAAGAACGAAAGAACGAAAGAACGAAAGAACGAAAGAACGAAAGAACGAAAGAACGAAAGAACGAAAGAACGAAAGAACGAAAGAACGAAAGAACGAAAGAACGAAAGAACGAAAGAACGAAAGAACGAAAGAACGAAAGAACGAAAGAACGAAAGAACGAAAGAACGAAAGAACGAAAGAACGAAAGAACGAAAGAACGAAAGAACGAAAGAACGAAAGAACGAAAGAACGAAAGAACGAAAGAACGAAAGAACGAAAGAACGAAAGAACGAAAGAACGAAAGAACGAAAGAACGAAAGAACGAAAGAACGAAAGAACGAAAGAACGAAAGAACGCAAGAACGAAAGAACGAAAGAACGAAAGAACGAAAGAACGAAAGAACGAAAGAACGAAAGAACGAAAGAACGAAAGAACGAAAGAACGAAAGAACGAAAGAACGAAAGAACGAAAGAACGAAAGAACGAAAGAACGAAAGAACGAAAGAACGAAAGAACGAAAGAACGAAAGAACGAAAGAACGAAAGAACGAAAGAACGAAAGAACGAAAGAACGAAAGAACGAAAGAACGAAAGAACGAAAGAACGAAAGAACGAAAGAACGAAAGAACGAAAGAACGAAAGAACGAAAGAACGAAAGAACGAAAGAACGAAAGAACGAAAGAACGAAAGAACGAAAGAACGAAAGAACGAAAGAACGAAAGAACGAAAGAACGAAAGAACGAAAGAACGAAAGAACTCAAGAACTCAAGAACTCAAGAACTCAAGAACTCAAGAACTCAAGAACTCAAGAACTCAAGAACTCAAGAACTCAAGAACTCAAGAACTCAAGAACTCAAGAACTCAAGAACTCAAGAACTCAAGAACTCAAGAACTCAAGAACGAAATAACGAAAGAACGAAAGAACGAAAGAACGAAAGAACGAAAGAACGAAAGAACGAAAGAACGAAAGAACGAAAGAACGAAAGAACGAAAGAACGAAAGAACGAAAGAACGAAAGAACGAAACAACGAAAGAACGAAAGAACGAAAGAACGAAAGAACGAAAGAACGAAAGAACGAAAGAACGAAAGAACGAAAGAACGAAAGAACGAAAGAACGAAAGAACGAAAGAACGAAAGAACGAAAGAACGAAAGAACGAAAGAACGAAAGAACGAAAGAACGAAAGAACGAAAGAACGAAAGAACGAAAGAACGAAAGAACGAAAGAACGAAAGAACGAAAGAACGAAAGAACGAAAGAACGAAAGAACGAAAGAACGAAAGAACGAAAGAACGAAAGAACGAAAGAACGAAAGAACGCAAGAACGAAAGAACGAAAGAACGAAAGAACGAAAGAACGAAAGAACGAAAGAACGAAAGAACGAAAGAACGAAAGAACGAAAGAACGAAAGAACGAAAGAACGAAAGAACGAAAGAACGAAAGAACGAAAGAACGAAAGAACGAAAGAACGAAAGAACGAAAGAACAAAAGAACGAAAGAACGAAAGAACGAAAGAACGAAAGAACGAAAGAACGAAAGAACGAAAGAACGAAAGAACGAAAGAACGAAAGAACGAAAGAACGAAAGAACGAAAGAACGAAAGAACGAAAGAACGAAAGAACGAAAGAACGAAAGAACGAAAGAACGAAAGAACGAAAGAACTCAAGAACTCAAGAACTCAAGAACTCAAGAACTCAAGAACTCAAGAACTCAAGAACTCAAGAACTCAAGAACTCAAGAACTCAAGAACTCAAGAACTCAAGAACTCAAGAACTCAAGAACTCAAGAACTCAAGAACTCAAGAACTCAAGAACTCAAGAACTCAAGAACTCAAGAACTCAAGAACTCAAGAACTCAAGAACTCAAGAACTCAAGAACTCAAGAACTCAAGAACTCAAGAACTCAAGAACTCAAGAACTCAAGAACTCAAGAACTCAAGAACTCAAGAACTCAAGAACTCAAGAACTCAAGAACTCAAGAACTCAAGAACTCAAGAACTCAAGAACTCAAGAACTCAAGAACTCAAGAACTCAAGAACTCAAGAACTCAAGAACTCAAGAACTCAAGAACTCAAGAACTCAAGAACTCAAGAACTCAAGAACTCATGAACTCAAGAACTCAAGAACTCAAGAACTCAAGAACTCAAGAACACAAGAACTCAAGAACTCAAGAACTCAAGAACTCAAGAACTCAAGAACTCAAGAACTCAAGAAATCAAGAACTCAAGAACTCAAGAACTCAAGAACTCAAGAACTCAAGAACTCAAGAACTCAAGAACTCAAGAACTCAAGAACTCAAGAACTCAAGAACACAAGAACTCAAGAACTCAAGAACTCAAGAACTCAAGAACTCAAGAACTCAAGAACTCAAGAACTCAAGAACTCAAGAACTCAAGAACTCAAGAACTCAAGAACTCAAGAACTCAAGAACTCAAGAACTCAAGAACTCAAGAACTCAAGAACTCAAGAACTCAAGAACTCAAGAACTCAAGAACTCAAGAACTCTAGAACTCAAGAACTGAAGAACTCATGAACTCAAGAACTCAAGAACTCAAGAACTCAAGAACTCAAGAACTCAAGAACTCAAGAACTCAAGAACTCAAGAACTCAAGAACTCAAGAACTCAAGAACTCAAGAACTCAAGAACTCAAGAACTCAAGAACTCAAGAACTCATGAACTCAAGAACTCAAGAACTCAAGAACTCAAGAACTCAAGAACTCAAGAACTCAAGAACTCAAGAACTCAAGAACTCAAGAACTCAAGAACTCAAGAACTCAAGAACTCAAGAACTCAAGAACTCAAGAACTCAAGAACTCAAGAACACAAGAACTCAAGAACTCAAGAACTCAAGAACTCAAGAACTCAAGAACTCAAGAACTCAAGAACTCAAGAACTCAAGAACTCAAGAACTCAAGAACTCAAGAACTCAAGAACTCAAGAACTCAAGAACTCAAGAACTCAAGAACGAAAGTACGAAAGAACGAAATAACGAAAGAACGAAAGAACGAAAGAACGAAAGAACGAAAGAACGAAAGAACGAAAGAACTCAAGAACTCAAGAACTCAAGAACTCAAGAACTCAAGAACTCAAGAACTCAAGAACTCAAGAACTCAAGAACTCAAGAACTCAAGAACTCAAGAACTCAAGAACTCAAGAACTCAAGAACTCAAGAACTCAAGAACTCAAGAACTCAAGAACGAAAGAACGAAATAACGAAAGAACGAAAGAACGAAAGAACGAAAGAACGAAAGAACGAAAGAACGAAAGAACGAAAGAACGAAAGAACGAAAGAACGAAAGAACGAAAGAACGAAAGAACGAAAGAACGAAAGAACGAAAGAACGAAAGAACGAAAGAACGAAAGAACGAAAGAACGAAAGAACGAAAGAACGAAAGAACGAAAGAACGAAAGAACGAAAGAACGAAAGAACGAAAGATCGAAAGAACGAAAGAACGAAAGAACGAAAGAACGAAAGAACGAAAGAACGAAAGAACGAAAGAACGAAAGAACGAAAGAACGAAAGAACGAAAGAACGAAAGAACGAAAGAACGAAAGAACGAAAGAACGAAAGAACGAAAGAACGAAAGAACGAAAGAACGAAAGAACGAAAGAACGAAAGAACGAAAGAACGAAAGAACGAAAGAACGAAAGAACGAAAGAACGAAAGAACGCAAGAACGGAAGAACGAAAGAACGAAAGAACGAAAGAACGAAAGAACGAAAGAACGAAAGAACGAAAGAACGAAAGAACGAAAGAACGAAAGAACGAAAGAACGAAAGAACGAAAGAACGAAAGAACGAAAGAACGAAAGAACGAAAGAACGAAAGAACGAAAGAACGAAAGAACGAAAGAACGAAAGAACGAAAGAACGAAAGAACGAAAGAACGAAAGAACGAAAGAACGAAAGAAAGAAAGAACGAAAGAACTCAAGAACTCAAGAACTCAAGAACTCAAGAACTCAAGAACTCAAGAACTCAAGAACTCAAGAACTCAAGAACTCAAGAACTCAAGAACTCAAGAACTCAAGAACTCAAGAACTCAAGAACTCAAGAACTCAAGAACTCAAGAACTCAAGAACTCAAGAACTCAAGAACTCAAGAACTCAAGAACTCAAGAACTCAAGAACTCAAGAACTCAAGAACTCAAGAACTCAAGAACTCAAGAACTCAAGAACTCAAGAACTCAAGAACTCAAGAACTCAAGAACTCAAGAACTCAAGAACTCAAGAACTCAAGAACTCAAGAACTCATGAACTCAAGAACTCAAGAACTCAAGAACTCAAGAACTCAAGAACACAAGAACTCAAGAACTCAAGAACTCAAGAACTCAAGAACTCAAGAACTCAAGAACTCAAGAACTCAAGAAATCAAGAACTCAAGAACTCAAGAACTCAAGAACTCAAGAACTCAAGAACTCAAGAACTCAAGAACTCAAGAACTCAAGAACTCAAGAACTCAAGAACACAAGAACTCAAGAACTCAAGAACTCAAGAACTCAAGAACTCAAGAACTCAAGAACTCAAGAACTCAAGAACTCAAGAACTCAAGAACTCAAGAACTCAAGAACTCAAGAACTCAAGAACTCAAGAACTCAAGAACTCAAGAACTCAAGAACTCAAGAACTCAAGAACTCAAGAACTCAAGAACTCAAGAAGTCAAGAACTCAAGAACTCAAGAACTCTAGAACTCAAGAACTGAAGAACTCATGAACTCAAGAACTCAAGAACTCAAGAACTCAAGAACTCAAGAACTCAAGAACTCAAGAACTCAAGAACTCAAGAACTCAAGAACTCAAGAACTCAAGAACTCAAGAACTCAAGAACTCAAGAACTCAAGAACTCAAGAACTCAAGAACTCAAGAACTCAAGAACTCAAGAACTCAAGAACTCAAGAACTCAAGAACTCAAGAACTCAAGAACTCAAGAACTCAAGAACTCAAGAACTCAAGAACTCATGAACTCAAGAACTCAAGAACTCAAGAACTCAAGAACTCAAGAACACAAGAACTCAAGAACTCAAGAACTCAAGAACTCAAGAACTCAAGAACTCAAGAACTCAAGAAATCAAGAACTCAAGAACTCAAGAACTCAAGAACTCAAGAACTCAAGAACTCAAGAACTCAAGAACTCAAGAACTCAAGAACTCAAGAACTCAAGAACACCAGAACTCAAGAACTCAAGAACTCAAGAACTCAAGAACTCAAGAACTCAAGAACTCAAGAACTCAAGAACTCAAGAACTCAATAACTCAAGAACTCAAGAACTCAAGAACTCAAGAACTCAAGAACTCAAGAACTCAAGAACTCAAGAACTCAAGAACTCAAGAACTCAAGAACTCAAGAACTCAAGAACTCAAGAACTCAAGAACTCAAGAACTCAAGAACTCAAGAACTCAAGAACTCAAGAACTCAAGAACTCAAGAACTCAAGAACTCAAGAACTCAAGAACTCAAGAACTCAAGAACTCAAGAACTCAAGAACTCAAGAACTCAAGAACTCAAGAACTCAAGAACTCAAGAACTCAAGAACTCAAGAACTCAAGAACTCAAGAACTCAAGAACTCAAGAACTCAAGAACTCAAGAACTCAAGAACTCAAGAACTCAAGAACTCAAGAACTCAAGAACTCAAGAACTCAAGAACTCAAGAACTCAAGAACTCAAGAACTCAAGAACTCAAGAACTCAAGAACTCATGAACTCAAGAACTCATGAACTCAAGAACTCAAGAACTCAAGAACTCAAGAACTCAAGAACACAAGAACTCAAGAACTCAAGAACTCAAGAACTCAAGAACTCAAGAACTCAAGAACTCAAGAACTCAAGAACTCAAGAACTCAAGAACTCAAGAACTCAAGAACTCAAGAACTCAAGAACTCAAGAACTCAAGAACTCATGAATTCAAGAACTCAAGAACTCAAGAACTCAAGAACTCAAGAACTCAAGAACTCAAGAACTCAAGAACTCAAGAACTCAAGAACTCAAGAACTCAAGAACTCAAGAACTCAAGAACTCAAGAACTCAAGAACTCAAGAACTCAAGAACTCAAGAACTCAAGATCTCAAGAACTCAAGAACTCAAGAACTCAAGAACTCAAGAACTCAAGAACTCATGAACTCAAGAACTCAAGAACTCAAGAACTCAAGAACACAAGAACTCAAGAACTCAAGAACTCAAGAACTCAAGAACTCAAGAACTCAAGAACTCAAGAACTCAAGAACTCAAGAACTCAAGAACTCAAGAACTCAAGAACTCAAGAACTCAAGAACTCAAGAACTCAAGAACTCAAGAACTCAAGAACTCAAGAACTCAAGAACTCAAGAACTCAAGAACTCAAGAACTCAAGAACACAAGAACTCAAGAACTCAAGAACTCAAGAACTCAAGAACTCAAGAACACCAGAACTCAAGAACTCAAGAACTCAAGAACTCAAGAACTCAAGAACTCAAGAACTCAAGAACTCAAGAACTCAAGAACTCAAGAACTCAAGAACTCAAAAACTCAAGAACTCAAGAACTCAAGAACTCAAGAACTCAAGAACTCAAGAACTCAAGAACTCAAGAACTCAAGAACTCAAGAACTCAAGAACTCAAGAACTCAAGAACTCAAGAACTCAAGAACTCAAGAACTCAAGAACTCAAGAACTCAAGAACTCAAGAACACAAGAACTCAAGAACTCAAGAACTCAAGAACTCAAGAACTCAAGAACACCAGAACTCAAGAACTCAAGAACTCAAGAACTCAAGAACTCAAGAACTCAAGAACTCAAGAACTCAAGAACTCAAGAACTCAAGAACTCATGAACTCAAGAACTCAAGAACTCAAGAACTCAAGAACTCAAGAACTCAAGAACTCAAGAACTCAAGAACTCAAGAACTCAAGAACTCAAGAACTCAAGAACTCAAGAACTCAAGAACTCAAGAACTCAAGAACTCAAGAACTCAAGAACTCAAGAACTCAAGAACTCAAGAACTCAAGAACTCAAGAACTCAAGAACTCAAGAACTCAAGAACTCAAGAACTCAAGAACTCAAGAACTCAAGAACTCAAGAACTCAAGAACTCAAGAACTCAAGAACTCAAGAACTCAAGAACTCAAGAACTCAAGAACTCAAGAACTCAAGAACTCAAGAACTCAAGAACTCAAGAACTCAAGAACTCAAGAACTCAAGAACTCAAGAACTCAAGAACTCAAGAACTCAAGAACTCAAGAACTCAAGAACTCAAGAACTCAAGAACTCAAGAACTCAAGAACTCAAGAACTCAAGAACTCAAGAACTCAAGAACTCAAGAACTCAAGAACTCAAGAACTCAAGAACTCAAGAACTCAAGAACTCAAGAACTCAAGAACTCAAGAACTCAAGAACTCAAGAACTCAAGTACTCAAGAACTCAAGAACTCAAGAACTCAAGAACTCAAGAACTCAAGAACTCAAGAACTCAAGAACTCAAGAACTCAAGAACTCAAGAACTCAAGAACTCAAGAACTCAAGAACTCAAGAACTCAAGAACTCAAGAACTCAAGAACTCAAGAACTCAAGAACTCAAGAACTCAAGAACTCAAGAACTCAAGAACTCAAGAACTCAAGAACTCAAGAACTCAAGAACTCAAGAACTCAAGAACTCAAGAACTCAAGAACTCAAGAACTCAAGAACTCAAGAACTCAAGAACTCAAGAACTCAAGAACTCAAGAACTCAAGAACTCAAGAACTCAAGAACTCAAGAACTCAAGAACTCAAGAACTCAAGAACTCAAGAACTCAAGAACTCAAGAACTCAAGAACTCAAGAACTCAAGAACTCAAGAACTCAAGAACTCAAGAACTCAAGAACTCATGAACTCAAGAACTCAAGAACTCAAGAACTCAAGAACTCAAGAACTCAAGAACTCAAGAACTCAAGAACTCAAGAACTCAAGAACTCAAGAACTCAAGAACTCAAGAACTCAAGAACTCAAGAACCCAAGAACTCAAGAACTCAAGAACTCATGAACTCAAGAACTCAAGAACTCAAGAACTCAAGAACTCAAGAACACAAGAACTCAAGAATTCAAGAACTCAAGAACTCAAGAACTCAAGAACTCAAGAACTCAAGAACTCAAGAACTCAAGAACTCAAGAACTCAAGAACTCAAGAACTCAAGAACTCAAGAACTCAAGAACTCAAGAACTCAAGAACTCAAGAACTCAAGAACTCAAGAACTCAAGAACTCAAGAACTCAAGAACTCAAGAACTCAAGAACTCAAGAACTCAAGAACTCAAGAACGAAATAACGAAATAACGAAAGAACGAAAGAACGAAAGAACGAAAGAACGAAAGAACGAAAGAACGAAAGAACGAAAGAACGAAAGAACGAAAGAACGAAAGAACGAAAGAACGAAAGAACGAAAGAACGAAAGAACGAAAGAACGAAAGAACGAAAGAACGAAAGAACGAATGAACGAAAGAACGAAAGAACGAAAGAACGAAAGAACGAAAGAACGAAAGAACGAAAGAACGAAAGAACGAAAGAACGAAAGAACGAAAGAACGAAAGAACGAAAGAACGAAAGAACGAAAGAACGAAAGAACGAAAGAACGAAAGAACGAAAGAACGAAAGAACGAAAGAACGAAAGAACGAAAGAACGCAAGAACGAAAGAACGAAAGAACGAAAGAACGAAAGAACGAAAGAACGAAAGAACGAAAGAACGAAAGAACGAAAGAACGAAAGAACGAAAGAACGAAAGAACGAAAGAACGAAAGAACGAAAGAACGAAAGAACGAAAGAACGAAAGAACGAAAGAACGAAAGAACGAAAGAACGAAAGAACGAAAGAACGAAAGAACGAAAGAACGAAAGAACGAAAGAACGAAAGAACGAAAGAACGAAAGAACGAAAGAACGAAAGAACGAAAGAACGAAAGAACGAAAGAACTCAAGAACTCAAGAACTCAAGAACTCAAGAACTCAAGAACTCAAGAACTCAAGAACTCAAGAACTCAAGAACTCAAGAACTCAAGAACTCAAGAACTCAAGAACTCAAGAACTCAAGAACTCAAGAACTCAAGAACTCAAGAACTCAAGAACTCAAGAACGAAAGAACGAAAGAACGAAAGAACGAAAGAACGAAAGAACGAAAGAACGAAAGAACGAAAGAACGAAAGAACGAAAGAACGAAAGAACGAAAGAACGAAAGAACGAAAGAACGAAAGAACGAAAGAACGAAACAACGAAAGAACGAAAGAACGAAAGAACGAAAGAACGAAAGAACGAAAGAACGAAAGAACGAAAGAACGAAAGAACGAAAGAACGAAAGAACGAAAGAACGAAAGAACGAAAGAACGAAAGAACGAAAGAACGAAAGAACGAAAGAACGAAAGAACGAAAGAAAGAAAGAACGAAAGAACGAAAGAACGAAAGAACGAAAGAACGAAAGAACGAAAGAACGAAAGAACGAAAGAACGAAAGAACGAAAGAACGAAAGAACGAAAGAACGAAAGAACGAAAGAACGATAGAACGAAAGAACGCAAGAACGAAAGAACGAAAGAACGAAAGAACGAAAGAACGAAAGAACGAAAGAACGAAAGAACGAAAGAACGAAAGAACGAAAGAACGAAAGAACGAAAGAACGAAAGAACGAAAGAACGAAAGAACGAAAGAACAAAAGAACGAAAGAACGAAAGAACGAAAGAACGAAAGAACGAAAGAACGAAAGAACGAAAGAACGAAAGAACGAAAGAACGAAAGAACGAAAGAACGAAAGAACGAAAGAACGAAAGAACGAAAGAACGAAAGAACGAAAGAACGAAAGAACGAAAGAACGAAAGAACGAAAGAACGAAAGAACGAAAGAACGAAAGAACGAAAGAACGAAAGAACGAAAGAACGAAAGAACTCAAGAACTCCAGAACTCAAGAACTCAAGAACTCAAGAACTCAAGAACTCAAGAACTCAAGAACTCAAGAACTCAAGAACTCAAGAACTCCAGAACTCAAGAACTCAAGAACTCAAGAACTCAAGAACTCAAGAACTCAAGAACTCAAGAACTCAAGAACTCAAGAACTCAAGAACTCAAGAACTCAAGAACTCAAGAACTCAAGAACGAAAGTACGAAAGAACGAAATAACGAAATAACGAAAGAACGAAAGAACGAAAGAACGAATGAACGAAAGAACGAAAGAACTCAAGAACTCAAGAACTCAAGAACTCAAGAACTCAAGAACTCAAGAACTCAAGAACTCAAGAACTCAAGAACTCAAGAACTCAAGAACTCAAGAACTCAAGAACTCAAGAACTCAAGAACTCAAGAACTCAAGAACTCAAGAACTCAAGAACTCAAGAACTCAAGAACGAAAGAACGAAAGAACGAAAGAACGAAAGAACGAAAGAACGAAAGAACGAAAGAACGAAAGAACGAAAGAACGAAAGAACGAAAGAACGAAAGAACGAAAGAACGAAAGAACGAAAGAACGAAAGAACGAAAGAACGAAAGAACGAAAGAACGAAAGAACGAAAGAACGAAAGAACGAAAGAACGAAAGAACGAAAGAACGAAAGAACGAAAGAACGAAAGAACGAAAGAACGAAAGAACGAAAGAACGAAAGAACGAAAGAACGAAAGAACGAAAGAACGAAAGAACGAAAGAACGAAAGAACGAAAGAACGAAAGAACGAAAGAACGAAAGAACGAAAGAACGAAAGAACGAAAGAGCGAAAGAACGAAAGAACGAAAGAACGAAAGAACGAAAGAACGAAAGAACGAAAGAACGAAAGAACGAAAGAACGAAAGAACGAAAGAACGAAAGAACGAAAGAACGAAAGAACGAAAGAACGAAAGAACGAAAGAACGAAAGAACGAAAGAACGAAAGAACGAAAGAACGAAAGAACGAAAGAACGAAAGAACGAAAGAACGAAAGAACGAAAGAACGAAAGAACGAAAGAACGAAAGAACGAAAGAACGAAAGAACGAAAGAACGAAAGAACGAAAGAACGAAAGAACGAAAGAACGAAAGAACGAAAGAACGAAAGAACGAAAGAACGAAAGAACGAAAGAACGAAAGAACGAAAGAACGAAAGAACGAAAGAACGAAAGAACGAAAGAACGAAAGAACGAAAGAACGAAAGAACTCAAGAACTCAAGAACTCAAGAACTCAAGAACTCAAGAACTCAAGAACTCAAGAACTCAAGAACTCAAGAACTCAAGAACTCAAGAACTCAAGAACTCAAGAACTCAAGAACTCAAGAACTCAAGAACTCAAGAACTCAAGAACTCAAGAACTCAAGTACTCAAGTACTCAAGTACTCAAGAACTCAAGAACTCAAGAACTCAAGAACTCAAGAACTCAAGAACTCAAGAACTCAAGAACTCAAGAACTCAAGAACTCAAGAACTCAAGAACTCAAGAACTCAAGAACTCAAGAACTCAAGAACTCAAGAACTCAAGAACTCAAGAACTCAAGAACTCAAGAACTCAAGAACTCAAGAACTCAAGAACTCAAGAACTCAAGAACTCAAGAACTCAAGAACTCAAGAACTCAAGAACTCAAGAACTCAAGAACTCATGAACTCAAGAACTCAAGAACTCAAGAACTCAAGAACTCAAGAACACAAGAACTCAAGAACTCAAGAACTCAAGAACTCAAGAACTCAAGAACTCAAGAAATCAAGAACTCAAGAACTCAAGAACTCAAGAACTCAAGAACTCAAGAACTCAAGAACTCAAGAACTCAAGAACTCAAGAACTCAAGAACTCAAGAACTCAAGAACTCAAGAACTCAAGAACTCAAGAACTCAAGAACTCAAGAACTCAAGAACTCAAGAACTCAAGAACTCAAGAACTCAAGAACTCAAGAACTCAAGAACTCAAGAACTCAAGAACTCAAGAACTCAAGAACACAAGAACTCAAGAACTCAAGAACTCAAGAACTCAAGAACTCAAGAACTCAAGAACACAAGAACTCAAGAACTCAAGAACTCAAGAACTCAAGAACTCAAGAACTCAAGAACTCAAGAACTCAAGAACTCAAGAACTCAAGAACTCAAGAACTCAAGAACTCAAGAACTCAAGAACTCAAGAACTCAAGAACTCAAGAACTCAAGAACTCCAGAACTCAAGAACTCAAGAACTCAAGAACTCAAGAACTCAAGAACTCAAGAACTCAAGAACTCAAGAACTCAAGAACTCAAGAACTCAAGAACTCAAGAACGAAAGTACGAAAGAACGAAATAACGAAATAACGAAAGAACGAAAGAACGAAAGAACGAATGAACGAAAGAACGAAAGAACTCAAGAACTCAAGAACTCAAGAACTCAAGAACTCAAGAACTCAAGAACTCAAGAACTCAAGAACTCAAGAACTCAAGAACGAAAGTACGAAAGAACGAAATAACGAAATAACGAAATAACGAAATAACGAAATAACGAAATAACGAAAGAACGAAAGAACGAAAGAACGAAAGAACGAAAGAACTCAAGAACTCAAGAACTCAAGAACTCAAGAACTCAAGAAATCAAGAACTCAAGAACTCAAGAACTCAAGAACTCAAGAACTCAAGAACTCAAGAACTCAAGAACTCAAGAACTCAAGAACTCAAGAACTCAAGAACTCAAGAACGAAATAACGAAAGAACGAAAGAACGAAAGAACGAAAGAACGAAAGAACGAAAGAACGAAAGAACGAAAGAACGAAAGAACGAAAGAACGAAAGAACGAAAGAACGAAAGAACGAAAGAACGAAAGAACGAAAGAACGAAAGAACGAAAGAACGAAAGAACGAAAGAACGAAAGAACGAAAGAACGAAAGAACGAAAGAACGAAAGAACGAAAGAACGAAAGAACGAAAGAACGAAAGAACGAAAGAACGAAAGAACGAAAGAACGAAAGAACGAAAGAACGAAAGAACGAAAGAACGAAAGAACGAAAGAACGAAAGAACGAAAGAACGAAAGAACGAAAGAACGAAAGAACTCAAGAACTCAAGAACTCAAGAACTCAAGAACTCAAGAACGAAAGTACGAAAGAACGAAATAACGAAATAACGAAAGAACGAAAGAACGAAAGAACGAATGAACGAAAGAACTCAAGAACTCAAGAACTCAAGAACTCAAGAACTCAAGAACTCAAGAACTCAAGAACTCAAGAACTCAAGAACTCAAGAACTCAAGAACTCAAGAACTCAAGAACTCAAGAACTCAAGAACTCAAGAACTCAAGAACTCAAGAACTCAAGAACTCAAGAACTCAAGAACTCAAGAACTCAAGAACGAAATAACGAAAGAACGAAAGAACGAAAGAACGAAAGAACGAAAGAACGAAAGAACGAAAGAACGAAAGAACGAAAGAACGAAAGAACGAAAGAACGAAAGAACGAAAGAACGAAAGAACGAAAGAACGAAAGAACGAAAGAACGAAAGAACGAAAGAACGAAAGAACGAAAGAACGAAAGAACGAAAGAACGAATGAACGAAAGAACGAAAGAACGAAAGAACTCAAGAACTCAAGAACTCAAGAACTCAAGAACTCAAGAACTCAAGAACTCAAGAACTCAAGAACTCAAGAACTCAAGAACTCAAGAACTCAAGAACTCAAGAACTCAAGAACTCAAGAACTCAAGAACTCAAGAACTCAAGAACTCAAGAACTCAAGAACTCAAGAACTCAAGAACTCAAGTACTCAAGAACTCAAGAACTCAAGAACTCAAGAACTCAAGAACTCAAGAACTCAAGAACTCAAGAACTCAAGAACTCAAGAACTCAAGAACTCAAGAACTCAAGAACTCAAGAACTCAAGAACTCAAGAACTCAAGAACTCAAGAACTCAAGAACTCAAGAACTCAAGAACTCAAGAACTCAAGAACTCAAGAAATCAAGAACTCAAGAACTCAAGAACTCAAGAACTCAAGAACTCATGAACTCAAGAACTCAAGAACTCAAGAACTCAAGAACTCAAGAACACAAGAACTCAAGAACTCAAGAACTCAAGAACTCAAGAACTCAAGAACTCAAGAAATCAAGAACTCAAGAACTCAAGAACTCAAGAACTCAAGAACTCAAGAACTCAAGAACTCAAGAACTCAAGAACTCAAGAACTCAAGAACTCAAGAACTCAAGAACTCAAGAACTCAAGAACTCAAGAACTCAAGAACTCAAGAACTCAAGAACTCAAGAACTCAAGAACTCAAGAACTCAAGAACTCAAGAACTCAAGAACTCAAGAACTCAAGAACTCAAGAACTCAAGAACTCAAGAACTCAAGAACTCAAGAACTCAAGAACTCAAGAACTCAAGAACTCAAGAACTCAAGAACTCAAGAACTCAAGAACTCAAGAACTCAAGAACTCAAGAACTCAAGAACTCAAGAACTCAAGAACTCAAGAACTCAAGAACTCAAGGACTCAAGAACTCAAGAACACAAGAACTCAAGAACTCAAGAACTCAAGAACTCAAGAACTCAAGAACTCAAGAACTCAAGAACTCAAGAACTCAAGAACTCAAGAACTCAAGAACTCAAGAACTCAAGAACTCAAGAACTCAAGAACTCAAGAACTCAAGAACTCAAGAACTCCAGAACTCAAGAACTCAAGAACTCAAGAACTCAAGAACTCAAGAACTCAAGAACTCAAGAACTCAAGAACTCAAGAACTCAAGAACTCAAGAACTCAAGAACTCAAGAACTCAAGAACGAAAGTACGAAAGAACGAAATAACGAAATAACGAAAGAACGAAAGAACGAAAGAACGAATGAACGAAAGAACTCAAGAACTCAAGAACTCAAGAACTCAAGAACTCAAGAACTCAAGAACTCAAGAACTCAAGAACTCAAGAACTCAAGAACTCAAGAACTCAAGAACTCAAGAACTCAAGAACTCAAGAACTCAAGAACTCAAGAACTCAAGAACTCAAGAACTCAAGAACTCAAGAACTCAAGAACTCAAGAACGAAATAACGAAAGAACGAAAGAACGAAAGAACGAAAGAACGAAAGAACGAAAGAACGAAAGAACGAAAGAACGAAAGAACGAAAGAACGAAAGAACGAAAGAACGAAAGAACGAAAGAACGAAAGAACGAAAGAACGAAAGAACGAAAGAACGAAAGAACGAAAGAACGAAAGAACGAAAGAACGAAAGAACGAAAGAACGAAAGAACGAAAGAACGAAAGAACGAAAGAACGAAAGAACGAAAGAACGAAAGAACGAAAGAACGAAAGAACGAAAGAACGAAAGAACGAAAGAACGAAAGAACGAAAGAACGAAAGAACGAAAGAACGAAAGAACGAAAGAACGAAAGAACGAAAGAACGCAAGAACGAAAGAACGAAAGAACGAAAGAACGAAAGAACGAAAGAACGAAAGAACGAAAGAACGAAAGAACGAAAGAACGAAAGAACGAAAGAACGAAAGAACGAAAGAACGAAAGAACGAAAGAACGAAAGAACGAAAGAACGAAAGAACGAAAGAACGAAAGAACGAAAGAACGAAAGAACGAAAGAACGAAAGAACGAAAGAACGAAAGAACGAAAGAACGAAAGAACGAAAGAACGAAAGAACTCAAGAACTCAAGAACTCAAGAACTCAAGAACTCAAGAACTCAAGAACTCAAGAACTCAAGAACTCAAGAACTCAAGAACTCAAGAACTCAAGAACTCAAGAACTCAAGAACTCAAGAACTCAAGAACTCAAGAACTCAAGAACTCAAGAACTCAAGAACTCAAGAACTCAAGAACTCAAGAACTCAAGAACTCAAGAACGAAATAACGAAAGAACGAAAGAACGAAAGAACGAAAGAACGAAAGAACGAAAGAACGAAAGAACGAAAGAACGAAAGAACGAAAGAACGAAAGAACGAAAGAACGAAAGAACGAAAGAACGAAACAACGAAAGAACGAAAGAACGAAAGAACGAAAGAACGAAAGAACGAAAGAACGAAAGAACGAAAGAACGAAAGAACGAAAGAACGAAAGAACGAAAGAACGAAAGAACGAAAGAACGAAAGAACGAAAGAACGAAAGAACGAAAGAACGAAAGAACGAAAGAACGAAAGAACGAAAGAACGAAAGAACGAAAGAACGAAAGAACGAAAGAACGAAAGAACGAAAGAACGAAAGAACGAAAGAACGAAAGAACGAAAGAACGAAAGAACGAAAGAACGAAAGAACGAAAGAACGAAAGAACGCAAGAACGAAAGAACGAAAGAACGAAAGAACGAAAGAACGAAAGAACGAAAGAGCGAAAGAACGAAAGAACGAAAGAACGAAAGAACGAAAGAACGAAAGAACGAAAGAACGAAAGAACGAAAGAACGAAAGAACAAAAGAACGAAAGAACGAAAGAACGAAAGAACGAAAGAACGAAAGAACGAAAGAACGAAAGAACGAAAGAACGAAAGAACGAAAGAACGAAAGAACGAAAGAACGAAAGAACGAAAGAACGAAAGAACGAAAGAACGAAAGAACGAAAGAACGAAAGAACGAAAGAACGAAAGAACTCAAGAACTCAAGAACTCAAGAACTCAAGAACTCAAGAACTCAAGAACTCAAGAACTCAAGAACTCAAGAACTCAAGAACTCAAGAACTCAAGAACTCAAGAACTCAAGAACTCAAGAACTCAAGAACTCAAGAACTCAAGAACTCAAGAACTCAAGAACTCAAGAACTCAAGAACTCAAGAACTCAAGAACTCAAGAACTCAAGAACTCAAGAACTCAAGAACTCAAGAACTCAAGAACTCAAGAACTCAAGAACTCAAGAACTCAAGAACTCAAGAACTCAAGAACTCAAGAACTCAAGAACTCAAGAACTCAAGAACTCAAGAACTCAAGAACTCAAGAACTCAAGAACTCAAGAACTCAAGAACTCAAGAACTCATGAACTCAAGAACTCAAGAACTCAAGAACTCAAGAACTCAAGAACACAAGAACTCAAGAACTCAAGAACTCAAGAACTCAAGAACTCAAGAACTCAAGAACTCAAGAAATCAAGAACTCAAGAACTCAAGAACTCAAGAACTCAAGAACTCAAGAACTCAAGAACTCAAGAACTCAAGAACTCAAGAACTCAAGAACTCAAGAACACAAGAACTCAAGAACTCAAGAACTCAAGAACTCAAGAACTCAAGAACTCAAGAACTCAAGAACTCAAGAACTCAAGAACTCAAGAACTCAAGAACTCAAGAACTCAAGAACTCAAGAACTCAAGAACTCAAGAACTCAAGAACTCAAGAACTCAAGAACTCAAGAACTCAAGAACTCAAGAACTCAAGAACTCAAGAACTCAAGAACGAAATAACGAAAGAACGAAAGAACGAAAGAACGAAAGAACGAAAGAACGAAAGAACGAAAGAACGAAAGAACGAAAGAACGAAAGAACGAAAGAACGAAAGAACGAAAGAACGAAAGAACGAAAGAACGAAAGAACGAAAGAACGAAAGAACGAAAGAACGAAAGAACGAAAGAACGAAAGAACGAAAGAACGAAAGAACGAAAGAACGAAAGAACGAAAGAACGAAAGAACGAAAGAACGAAAGAACGAAAGAACGAAAGAACGAAAGAACGAAAGAACGAAAGAACGAAAGAACGAAAGAACGAAAGAACGAAAGAACGAAAGAACGAAAGAACGAAAGAACGAAAGAACGAAAGAACGAAAGAACGAAAGAACGCAAGAACGAAAGAACGAAAGAACGAAAGAACGAAAGAACGAAAGAACGAAAGAACGAAAGAACGAAAGAACGAAAGAACGAAAGAACGAAAGAACGAAAGAACGAAAGAACGAAAGAACGAAAGAACGAAAGAACGAAAGAACGAAAGAACGAAAGAACGAAAGAACGAAAGAACGAAAGAACGAAAGAACGAAAGAACGAAAGAACGAAAGAACGAAAGAACGAAAGAACGAAAGAACGAAAGAACGAAAGAACGAAAGAACGAAAGAACGAAAGAACGAAAGAACGAAAGAACGAAAGAACGAAAGAACGAAAGAACGAAAGAACGAAAGAACGAAAGAACGAAAGAACGAAAGAACGAAAGAACGAAAGAACGAAAGAACGAAAGAACGAAAGAACGAAAGAACGAAAGAACGAAAGAACGAAAGAACGAAAGAACTCAAGAACTCAAGAACTCAAGAACTCAAGAACTCAAGAACTCAAGAACTCAAGAACTCAAGAACTCAAGAACTCAAGAACTCAAGAACTCAAGAACTCAAGAACTCAAGAACTCAAGAACGAAATAACGAAAGAACGAAAGAACGAAAGAACGAAAGAACGAAAGAACGAAAGAACGAAAGAACGAAAGAACGAAAGAACGAAAGAACGAAAGAACGAAAGAACGAAAGAACGAAAGAACGAAACAACGAAAGAACGAAAGAACGAAAGAACGAAAGAACGAAAGAACGAAAGAACGAAAGAACGAAAGAACGAAAGAACGAAAGAACGAAAGAACGAAAGAACGAAAGAACGAAAGAACGAAAGAACGAAAGAACGAAAGAACGAAAGAACGAAAGAACGAAAGAACGAAAGAACGAAAGAACGAAAGAACGAAAGAACGAAAGAACGAAAGAACGAAAGAACGAAAGAACGAAAGAACGAAAGAACGAAAGAACGAAAGAACGAAAGAACGAAAGAACGCAAGAACGAAAGAACGAAAGAACGAAAGAACGAAAGAACGAAAGAACGAAAGAACGAAAGAACGAAAGAACGAAAGAACGAAAGAACGAAAGAACGAAAGAACGAAAGAACGAAAGAACGAAAGAACGAAAGAACGAAAGAACGAAAGAACGAAAGAACGAAAGAACGAAAGAACGAAAGAACGAAAGAACGAAAGAACGAAAGAACGAAAGAACGAAAGAACTCAAGAACTCAAGAACTCAAGAACTCAAGAACTCAAGAACTCAAGAACTCAAGAACTCAAGAACTCAAGAACTCAAGAACTCAAGAACTCAAGAACTCAAGAACTCAAGAACTCAAGAACTCAAGAACTCAAGAACTCAAGAACTCAAGAACTCAAGAACTCAAGAACTCAAGAACTCAAGAACTCAAGAACTCAAGAACTCAAGAACTCAAGAACTCAAGAACTCAAGAACTCAAGAACTCAAGAACTCAAGAACTCAAGAACTCAAGAACTCAAGAACTCAAGAACTCAAGAACTCAAGAACTCAAGAACTCAAGAACTCAAGAACTCAAGAACTCAAGAACTCAAGAACTCAAGAACTCAAGAACTCAAGAACTCAAGAACTCAAGAACTCAAGAACTCAAGAACTCAAGAACTCAAGAACTCAAGAACTCAAGAACTCATGAACTCAAGAACTCAAGAACTCAAGAACTCAAGAACTCAAGAACACAAGAACTCAAGAACTCAAGAACTCAAGAACTCAAGAACTCAAGAACTCAAGAACTCAAGAAATCAAGAACTCAAGAACTCAAGAACTCAAGAACTCAAGAACTCAAGAACTCAAGAACTCAAGAACTCAAGAACTCAAGAACTCAAGAACTCAAGAACACAAGAACTCAAGAACTCAAGAACTCAAGAACTCAAGAACTCAAGAACTCAAGAACTCAAGAACTCAAGAACTCAAGAACTCAAGAACTCAAGAACTCAAGAACTCAAGAACTCAAGAACTCAAGAACTCAAGAACTCAAGAACTCAAGAACTCAAGAACTCAAGAACTCAAGAACTCAAGAACTCAAGAACTCTAGAACTCAAGAACTGAAGAACTCATGAACTCAAGAACTCAAGAACTCAAGAACTCAAGAACTCAAGAACTCAAGAACTCAAGAACTCAAGAACTCAAGAACTCAAGAACTCAAGAACTCAAGAACTCAAGAACTCAAGAACTCAAGAACTCAAGAACTCAAGAACTCATGAACTCAAGAACTCAAGAACTCAAGAACTCAAGAACTCAAGAACTCAAGAACTCAAGAACTCAAGAACTCAAGAACTCAAGAACTCAAGAACTCAAGAACTCAAGAACTCAAGAACTCAAGAACTCAAGAACTCAAGAACTCAAGAACACAAGAACTCAAGAACTCAAGAACTCAAGAACTCAAGAACTCAAGAACTCAAGAACTCAAGAACTCAAGAACTCAAGAACTCAAGAACTCAAGAACTCAAGAACTCAAGAACTCAAGAACTCAAGAACTCAAGAACTCAAGAACGAAAGTACGAAAGAACGAAATAACGAAATAACGAAAGAACGAAAGAACGAAAGAACGAAAGAACGAAAGAACGAAAGAACGAAAGAACGAAAGAACTCAAGAACTCAAGAACTCAAGAACTCAAGAACTCAAGAACTCAAGAACTCAAGAACTCAAGAACTCAAGAACTCAAGAACTCAAGAACTCAAGAACTCAAGAACTCAAGAACTCAAGAACGAAAGAACGAAATAACGAAAGAACGAAAGAACGAAAGAACGAAAGAACGAAAGAACGAAAGAACGAAAGAACGAAAGAACGAAAGAACGAAAGAACGAAAGAACGAAAGAACGAAAGAACGAAAGAACGAAAGAACGAAAGAACGAAAGAACGAAAGAACGAAAGAACGAAAGAACGAAAGAACGAAAGAACGAAAGAACGAAAGAACGAAAGAACGAAAGAACGAAAGAACGAAAGAACGAAAGAACGAAAGAACGAAAGAACGAAAGATCGAAAGAACGAAAGAACGAAAGAACGAAAGAACGAAAGAACGAAAGAACGAAAGAACGAAAGAACGAAAGAACGAAAGAACGAAAGAACGAAAGAACGAAAGAACGAAAGAACGAAAGAACGAAAGAACGAAAGAACGAAAGAACGAAAGAACGAAAGAACGAAAGAACGAAAGAACGAAAGAACGAAAGAACGAAAGAACGAAAGAACGAAAGAACGAAAGAACGCAAGAACGGAAGAACGAAAGAACGAAAGAACGAAAGAACGAAAGAACGAAAGAACGAAAGAACGAAAGAACGAAAGAACGAAAGAACGAAAGAACGAAAGAACGAAAGAACGAAAGAACGAAAGAACGAAAGAACGAAAGAACGAAAGAACGAAAGAACGAAAGAACGAAAGAACGAAAGAACGAAAGAACGAAAGAACGAAAGAACGAAAGAACGAAAGAACGAAAGAACGAAAGAACGAAAGAACGAAAGAACGAAAGAACGAAAGAACGAAAGAACGAAAGAACGAAAGAACGAAAGAACGAAAGAACGAAAGAACGAAAGAACGAAAGAACGAAAGAACGAAAGAACGAAAGAACGAAAGAACGAAAGATCGAAAGAACGAAAGAACGAAAGAACGAAAGAACGAAAGAACGAATGAACGAAAGAACGAAAGAACGAAAGAACGAAAGAACGAAAGAACGAAAGAACGAAAGAACGAAAGAACGAAAGAACGAAAGAACGAAAGAACGAAAGAACGAAAGAAAGAAAGAACGAAAGAACTCAAGAACTCAAGAACTCAAGAACTCAAGAACTCAAGAACTCAAGAACTCAAGAACTCAAGAACTCAAGAACTCAAGAACTCAAGAACTCAAGAACTCAAGAACTCAAGAACTCAAGAACTCAAGAAATCAAGAACTCAAGAACTCAAGAACTCAAGAACTCAAGAACTCAAGAACTCAAGAACTCAAGAACTCAAGAACTCAAGAACTCAAGAACTCAAGAACACAAGAACTCAAGAACTCAAGAACTCAAGAACTCAAGAACTCAAGAACTCAAGAACTCAAGAACTCAAGAACTCAAGAACTCAAGAACTCAAGAACTCAAGAACTCAAGAACTCAAGAAGTCAAGAACTCAAGAACTCAAGAACTCTAGAACTCAAGAACTGAAGAACTCATGAACTCAAGAACTCAAGAACTCAAGAACTCAAGAACTCAAGAACTCAAGAACTCAAGAACTCAAGAACTCAAGAACTCAAGAACTCAAGAACTCAAGAACTCAAGAACTCAAGAACTCAAGAACTCAAGAACTCAAGAACTCATGAACTCAAGAACTCAAGAACTCAAGAACTCAAGAACTCAAGAACTCAAGAACTCAAGAACTCAAGAACTCAAGAACTCAAGAACTCAAGAACTCAAGAACTCAAGAACTCAAGAACTCAAGAACTCAAGAACTCAAGAACACAAGAACTCAAGAACTCAAGAACTCAAGAACTCAAGAACTCAAGAACTCAAGAACTCAAGAACTCAAGAACTCAAGAACTCAAGAACTCAAGAACTCAAGAACTCAAGAACTCAAGAACGAAAGTACGAAAGAACGAAATAACGAAATAACGAAAGATCGAAAGAACGAAAGAACGAAAGAACTCAAGAACTCAAGAACTCAAGAACTCAAGAACTCAAGAACTCAAGAACTCAAGAACTCAAGAACTCAAGAACTCAAGAACTCAAGAACTCAAGAACTCAAGAACTCAAGAACTCAAGAACTCAAGAACTCAAGAACTCAAGAACTCAAGAACTCAAGAACTCAAGAACGAAAGAACGAAATAACGAAAGAACGAAAGAACGAAAGAACGAAAGAACGAAAGAACGAAAGAACGAAAGAACGAAAGAACGAAAGAACGAAAGAACGAAAGAACGAAAGAACGAAAGAACGAAAGAACGAAAGAACGAAAGAACGAAAGAACGAAAGAACGAAAGAACGAAAGAACGAAAGAACGAAAGAACGAAAGAACGAAAGAACGAAAGAACGAAAGAACGAAAGAACGAAAGAACGAAAGAACGAAAGAACGAAAGAACGAAAGAACGAAAGAACGAAAGATCGAAAGAACGAAAGAACGAAAGAACGAAAGAACGATAGAACGAAAGAACGAAAGAACGAAAGAACGAAAGAACGAAAGAACGAAAGAACGAAAGAACGAAAGAACGAAAGAACGAAAGAACGAAAGAACGAAAGAACGAAAGAACGAAAGAACGAAAGAACGAAAGAACGAAAGAACGAAAGAACGCAAGAACGGAAGAACGAAAGAACGAAAGAACGAAAGAACGAAAGAACGAAAGAACGAAAGAACGAAAGAACGAAAGAACGAAAGAACGAAAGAACGAAAGAACGAAAGAACGAAAGAACGAAAGAACGAAAGAACGAAAGAACGAAAGAACGAAAGAACGAAAGAACGAAAGAACGAAAGAACGAAAGAACGAAAGAACGAAAGAACGAAAGAACGAAAGAACGAAAGAACGAAAGAACGAAAGAACGAAAGAACGAAAGAACGAAAGAACTCAAGAACTCAAGAACTCAAGAACTCAAGAACTCAAGAACTCAAGAACTCAAGAACTCAAGAACTCAAGAACTCAAGAACTCAAGAACTCAAGAACTCAAGAACTCAAGAACTCAAGAACTCAAGAACTCAAGAACTCAAGAACTCAAGAACTCAAGAACTCAAGAACTCAAGAACTCAAGAACTCAAGAACTCAAGAACTCAAGAACTCAAGAACTCAAGAACTCAAGAACTCAAGAACTCAAGAACTCATGAACTCAAGAACTCAAGAACTCAAGAACTCAAGAACTCAAGAACACAAGAACTCAAGAACTCAAGAACTCAAGAACTCAAGAACTCAAGAACTCAAGAACTCAAGAAATCAAGAACTCAAGAACTCAAGAACTCAAGAACTCAAGAACTCAAGAACTCAAGAACTCAAGAACTCAAGAACTCAAGAACTCAAGAACTCAAGAACTCAAGAACTCAAGAACTCAAGAACTCAAGAACTCAAGAACTCAAGAACTCAAGAACTCAAGAACTCAAGAACACCAGAACTCAAGAACTCAAGAACTCAAGAACTCAAGAACTCAAGAACTCAAGAACTCAAGAACTCAAGAACTCAAGAACTCAAGAACTCAAGAACTCAAGAACTCAAGAACTCAAGAACTCAAGAACTCAAGAACTCAAGAACTCAAGAACTCAAGAACTCAAGAACTCAAGAACTCAAGAACTCAAGAACTCAAGAACTCAAGAACTCAAGAACTCAAGAACTCAAGAACTCAAGAACTCAAGAACTCAAGAACTCAAGAACTCAAGAACTCAAGAACTCAAGAACTCAAGAACTCAAGAACTCAAGAACTCAAGAACTCAAGAACTCAAGAACTCAAGAACTCAAGAACTCAAGAACTCAAGAACTCAAGAACTCAAGAACTCAAGAACTCAAGAACTCAAGAACTCAAGAACTCAAGAACTCAAGAACTCAAGAACTCAAGAACTCAAGAACTCAAGAACTCAAGAACTCAAGAACTCAAGAACTCAAGAACTCAAGAACTCAAGAACTCAAGAACTCAAGAACTCAAGAACTCATGAACTCAAGAACTCATGAACTCAAGAACTCAAGAACTCAAGAACTCAAGAACTCAAGAACACAAGAACTCAAGAACTCAAGAACTCAAGAACTCAAGAACTCAAGAACTCAAGAACTCAAGAACTCAAGAACTCAAGAACTCAAGAACTCAAGAACTCAAGAACTCAAGAACTCAAGAACTCAAGAACTCAAGAACTCATGAATTCAAGAACTCAAGAACTCAAGAACTCAAGAACTCAAGAACTCAAGAACTCAAGAACTCAAGAACTCAAGAACTCAAGAACTCAAGAACTCAAGAACTCAAGAACTCAAGAACTCAAGAACTCAAGAACTCAAGAACTCAAGAACTCAAGATCTCAAGAACTCAAGAACTCAAGAACTCAAGAACTCAAGAACTCAAGAACTCATGAACTCAAGAACTCAAGAACTCAAGAACTCAAGAACACAAGAACTCAAGAACTCAAGAACTCAAGAACTCAAGAACTCAAGAACTCAAGAACTCAAGAACTCAAGAACTCAAGAACTCAAGAACTCAAGAACTCAAGAACTCAAGAACTCAAGAACTCAAGAACTCAAGAACTCAAGAACTCAAGAACTCAAGAACTCAAGAACTCAAGAACTCAAGAACTCAAGAACTCAAGAACTCAAGAACTCAAGAACTCAAGAACTCAAGAACTCAAGAACTCAAGAACTCAAGAACTCAAGAACTCAAGAACTCAAGAACTCAAGAACTCAAGAACTCAAGAACTCAAGAACTCAAGAACTCAAGAACTCAAGAACTCAAGAACTCAAGAACTCAAGAACTCAAGAACTCAAGAACTCAAGAACTCAAGTACTCAAGAACTCAAGAACTCAAGAACTCAAGAACTCAAGAACTCAAGAACTCAAGAACTCAAGAACTCAAGAACTCAAGAACTCAAGAACTCAAGAACTCAAGAACTCAAGAACTCAAGAACTCAAGAACTCAAGAACTCAAGAACTCAAGAACTCAAGAACTCAAGAACTCAAGAACTCAAGAACTCAAGAACTCAAGAACTCAAGAACTCAAGAACTCAAGAACTCAAGAACTCAAGAACTCAAGAACTCAAGAACTCAAGAACTCAAGAACTCAAGAACTCAAGAACTCAAGAACTCAAGAACTCAAGAACTCAAGAACTCAAGAACTCAAGAACTCAAGAACTCAAGAACTCATGAACTCAAGAACTCAAGAACTCAAGAACTCAAGAACTCAAGAACTCAAGAACTCAAGAACTCAAGAACTCAAGAACTCAAGAACTCAAGAACTCAAGAACTCAAGAACTCAAGAACCCAAGAACTCAAGAACTCAAGAACTCATGAACTCAAGAACTCAAGAACTCAAGAACTCAAGAACACAAGAACTCAAGAATTCAAGAACTCAAGAACTCAAGAACTCAAGAACTCAAGAACTCAAGAACTCAAGAACTCAAGAACTCAAGAACTCAAGAACTCAAGAACTCAAGAACTCAAGAACTCAAGAACTCAAGAACTCAAGAACTCAAGAACTCAAGAACTCAAGAACTCAAGAACTCAAGAACTCAAGAACTCAAGAACTCAAGAACTCAAGAACTCAAGAACTCAAGAACTCAAGAACGAAATAACGAAATAACGAAAGAACGAAAGAACGAAAGAACGAAAGAACGAAAGAACGAAAGAACGAAAGAACGAAAGAACGAAAGAACGAAAGAACGAAAGAACGAAAGAACGAAAGAACGAAAGAACGAAAGAACGAAAGAACGAAAGAACGAAAGAACGAAAGAACGAATGAACGAAAGAACGAAAGAACGAAAGAACGAAAGAACGAAAGAACGAAAGAACGAAAGAACGAAAGAACGAAAGAACGAAAGAACGAAAGAACGAAAGAACGAAAGAACGAAAGAACGAAAGAACGAAAGAACTCAAGAACGAAAGAACGAAAGAACGAAAGAACGAAAGAACGAAAGAACGAAAGAACGAAAGAACGAAAGAACGAAAGAACGAAAGAACGAAAGAACGAAAGAACGAAAGAACGAAAGAACGAAAGAACGAAAGAACGAAAGAACGAAAGAACGAAAGAACGAAAGAACACAAGAACTCAAGAACTCAAGAACTCAAGAACTCAAGAACTCAAGAACTCAAGAACTCAAGAACTCAAGAACTCAAGAACTCAAGAACTCAAGAACTCAAGAACTCAAGAACTCAAGAACTCAAGAACTCAAGAACTCAAGAACTCAAGAACTCAAGAACTCAAGAACTCAAGAACTCAAGAACTCAAGAACTCAAGAACTCAAGAACTCAAGAACTCAAGAACTCAAGAACTCAAGAACTCAAGAACTCAAGAACTCAAGAACTCAAGAACTCAAGAACTCAAGAACTCAAGAACTCAAGAACTCAAGAACTCAAGAACTCAAGAACTCAAGAACTCAAGAACTCAAGAACTCAAGAACTCAAGAACTCAAGAACTCAAGAACTCAAGAACTCAAGAACTCAAGAACTCAAGAACTCAAGAACTCAAGAACTCAAGAACTCAAGAACTCAAGAACTCAAGAACTCAAGAACTCAAGAACTCAAGAACTCAAGAACTCAAGAACTCAAGAACTCAAGAACTCAAGAACTCAAGAACTCAAGAACTCAAGAACTCAAGAACTCAAGAACTCAAGAACTCAAGAACTCAAGAACTCAAGAACTCAAGAACTCAAGAACTCAAGAACTCAAGAACTCAAGAACTCAAGAACTCAAGAACTCAAGAACTCAAGAACTCAAGAACTCAAGAACTCAAGAACTCAAGAACTCAAGAACTCAAGAACTCAAGAACTCAAGAACTCAAGAACTCAAGAACTCAAGAACTCAAGAACTCAAGAACTCAAGAACTCAAGAACTCAAGAACTCAAGAACGAAAGTACGAAAGAACGAAATAACGAAATAACGAAAGAACGAAAGAACGAAAGAACGAAAGAACGAAAGAACGAAAGAACGAAAGAACGAAAGAACGAAAGAACGAAAGAACGAAAGAACGAAAGAACGAAAGAACGAAAGAACGAAAGAACGAAAGAACGAAAGAACGAAAGAACGAAGGAACGAAAGAACGAAAGAACGAAAGAACGAAAGAACGAAAGAACGAAAGAACGAAAGAACGAAAGAACGAAAGAACGAAAGAACGAAAGAACGAAAGAACGAAAGAACGAAAGAACGAAAGAACGAAAGAACGAAAGAACGAAAGAACGAAAGAACGAAAGATCGAAAGAACGAAAGAACGAAAGAACGAAAGAACGAAAGAACGAAAGAACGAAAGAACGAAAGAACGAAAGAACGAAAGAACGAAAGAACGAAAGAACGAAAGAACGAAAGAACGAAAGAACGAAAGAACGAAAGAACGAAAGAACGAAAGCACGACAGAACGAAAGAACGAAAGAACGAAAGAACGAAAGAACGAAAGAACGAAAGAACGAAAGAACGAAAGAACGAAAGAACGAAAGAACGAAAGAACGAAAGAACGAAAGAACGAAAGAACGAAAGAACGAAAGAACGAAAGAACGAAAGAACGAAAGAACGAAAGAACGAAAGAACGAAAGAACGAAAGAACGAAAGAACGAAAGAACGAAAGAACGCAAGAACGGAAGAACGAAAGAACGAAAGAACGAAAGAACGAAAGAACGAAAGAACGAAAGAACGAAAGAACGAAAGAACGAAAGAACGAAAGAACGAAAGAACGAAAGAACGAAAGAACGAAAGAACGAAAGAACGAAAGAACGAAAGAACGAAAGAACGAAAGAACGAAAGAACGAAAGAACGAAAGAACGAAAGAACGAAAGAACGAAAGAACGAAAGAACGAAAGAACGAAAGAACGAAAGAACGAAAGAACGAAAGAACGAAAGAACTCAAGAACGAAAGAACTCAAGAACGAAAGAACTCAAGAACTCAAGAACTCAAGAACTCAAGAACTCAAGAACTCAAGAACTCAAGAACTCAAGAACTCAAGAACTCATGAACTCAAGAACTCAAGAACTCAAGAACTCAAGAACTCAAGAACTCAAGAACTCAAGAACTCAATAACTCAAGAACTCAAGAACTCAAGAACTCAAGAACTCAAGAACTCAAGAACTCAAGAACTCAAGAACTCAAGAACTCAAGAACTCAAGAACTGAAGAACTCAAGAACTCAAGAACTCAAGAACTCAAGAACTCAAGAACTCAAGAACTCAAGAACTCAAGAACTCAAGAACTGAAGAACTCAAGAACTCAAGAACTCAAGAACTCAAGAACTCAAGAACTCAAGAACTCAAGAACTCAAGAACTCAAGAACTCATGAACTCAAGAACTCAAGAACTCAAGAACTCAAGAACTCAAGAACACAAGAACTCAAGAACTCAAGAACTCAAGAACTCAAGAACTCAAGAACTCAAGAACTCAAGAAATCAAGAACTCAAGAACTCAAGAACTCAAGAACTCAAGAACTCAAGAACTCAAGAACTCAAGAACTCAAGAACTCAAGAACTCAAGAACTCAAGAACTCAAGAACTCAAGAACTCAAGAACTCAAGAACTCAAGAACTCAAGAACTCAAGAACTCAAGAACTCAAGAACTCAAGAACTCAAGAACACCAGAACTCAAGAACTCAAGAACTCAAGAACTCAAGAACTCAAGAACTCAAGAACTCAAGAACTCAAGAACTCAAGAACTCAAGAACTCAAGAACTCAAGAACTCAAGAACTCAAGAACTCAAGAACTCAAGAACTCAAGAACTCAAGAACTCAAGAACTCAAGAACTCAAGAACTCAAGAACTCAAGAACTCAAGAACTCAAGAACTCAAGAACTCAAGAACTCAAGAACTCAAGAACTCAAGAACTCAAGAACTCAAGAACTCAAGAACTCAAGAACTCAAGAACTCAAGAACTCAAGAACTCAAGAACTCAAGAACTCAAGAACTCAAGAACTCAAGAACTCAAGAACTCAAGAACTCAAGAACTCAAGAACTCAAGAACTCAAGAACTCAAGAACTCAAGAACTCAAGAACTCAAGAACTCAAGAACTCAAGAACTCAAGAACTCAAGAACTCAAGAACTCAAGAACTCAAGAACTCAAGAACTCAAGAACTCAAGAACTCAAGAACTCAAGAACTCAAGAACTCATGAACTCAAGAACTCAAGAACTCAAGAACTCAAGAACTCAAGAACACAAGAACTCAAGAACTCAAGAACTCAAGAACTCAAGAACTCAAGAACTCAAGAACTCAAGAACTCAAGAACTCAAGAACTCAAGAACTCAAGAACTCAAGAACTCAAGAACTCAAGAACACAAGAACTCAAGAACTCAAGAACTCAAGAACTCAAGAACTCAAGAACTCATGAATTCAAGAACTCAAGAACTCAAGAACTCAAGAACTCAAGAACTCAAGAACTCAAGAACTCAAGAACTCAAGAACTCAAGAACTCAAGAACTCAAGAACTCAAGAACTCAAGAAATCAAGAACTCAAGAACTCAAGAACTCAAGAACTCAAGAACTCAAGAACTCAAGAACTCAAGAACTCAAGAACTCAAGAACTCAAGAACTCAAGAACTCAAGAACTCAAGAACTCAAGAACTCAAGAAGACAAGAACTCAAGAACTCAAGAACTCAAGAACTCAAGAACTCAAGAACACCAGAACTCAAGAACTCAAGAACTCAAGAACTCAAGAACTCAAGAACTCAAGAACTCAAGAACTCAAGAACTCAAGAACTCAAGAACTCAAGAACTCAAGAACTCAAGAACTCAAGAACTCAAGAACTCAAGAACTCAAGAACTCAAGAACTCAAGAACTCAAGAACTCAAGAACTCAAGAACTCAAGAAATCAAGAACTCAAGAACTCAAGAACTCAAGAACTCAAGAACTCAAGAACTCAAGAACTCAAGAACTCAAGAACTCAAGAACTCAAGAACTCAAGAACTCAAGAACTCAAGAACTCAAGAACTCAAGAACTCAAGAACTCAAGAACTCAAGAACTCAAGAACTCAAGAACTCAAGAACTCAAGAACTCAAGAACTCAAGAACTCAAGAACTCAAGAACTCAAGAACTCAAGAACTCAAGAACTCAAGAACTCAAGAACTCAAGAACTCAAGAACTCAAGAACTCAAGAACTCAAGAACTCAAGAACTCAAGAACTCAAGAACTCAAGAACTCAAGAACTCAAGAACTCAAGAACTCAAGAACTCAAGAACTCAAGAACTCAAGAACTCAAGAACTCAAGAACTCAAGAACTCAAGAACTCAAGAACTCAAGAACTCAAGAACTCAAGAACTCAAGAACTCAAGAACTCAAGAACTCAAGAACTCATGAACTCAAGAACTCAAGAACTCAAGAACTCAAGAACTCAAGAACACAAGAACTCAAGAACTCAAGAACTCAAGAACTCAAGAACTCAAGAACTCAAGAACTCAAGAACTCAAGAACTCAAGAACTCAAGAACTCAAGAACTCAAGAACTCAAGAACTCAAGAACTCAAGAACTCAAGAACTCAAGAACTCAAGAACTCAAGAACTCAAGAACTCAAGAACTCAAGAACTCAAGAACTCAAGAACTCAAGAACTCAAGAACTCAAGAACTCAAGAACTCAAGAACTCAAGAACTCAAGAACTCAAGAACTCAAGAACTCAAGAACTCAAGAACTCAAGAACTCAAGAACTCAAGAACTCAAGAACTCAAGAACTCAAGAACTCAAGAACTCAAGAACTCAAGAACTCAAGAACTCAAGAACTCAAGAACTCAAGAACTCAAGAACTCAAGAACTCAAGAACTCAAGAACTCAAGAACTCAAGAACTCAAGAACTCAAGAACTCAAGAACTCAAGAACTCAAGAACTCAAGAACTCAAGAACTCAAGAACTCAAGAACTCAAGAACTCAAGAACTCAAGAACTCAAGAACTCAAGAACTCAAGAACTCAAGAACTCATGAACTCAAGAACTCAAGAACTCAAGAACTCAAGAACTCAAGAACACAAGAACTCAAGAACTCAAGAACTCAAGAACTCAAGAACTCAAGAACTCAAGAACTCAAGAACTCAAGAACTCAAGAACTCAAGAACTCAAGAACTCAAGAACTCAAGAACTCAAGAACTCAAGAACTCAAGAACTCAAGAACTCAAGAACTCAAGAACTCAAGAACTCAAGAACTCAAGAACTCAAGAACTCAAGAACTCAAGAACGAAATAACGAAATAACGAAAGAACGAAAGAACGAAAGAACGAAAGAACGAAAGAACGAAAGAACGAAAGAACGAAAGAACGAAAGAACGAAAGAACGAAAGAACGAAAGAACGAAAGAACGAAAGAACGAAAGAACGAAAGAACGAAAGAACGAAAGAACGAAAGAACTCAAGAACTCAAGAACTCAAGAACTCAAGAACTCAAGAACTCAAGAACTCAAGAACTCAAGAACTCAAGAACTCAAGAACTCAAGAACTCAAGAACTCAAGAACTCAAGAACTCAAGAACTCAAGAACTCAAGAACTCAAGAACTCAAGAACTCAAGAACTCAAGAACTCAAGAACTCAAGAACTCAAGAACTCAAGAACTCAAGAACTCAAGAACTCAAGAACTCAAGAACTCAAGAACTCAAGAACTCAAGAACTCAAGAACTCAAGAACTCAAGAACTCAAGAACTCAAGAACTCAAGAACTCAAGAACTCAAGAACTCAAGATCTCAAGAACTCAAGAACTCAAGAACTCAAGAACTCAAGAACTCAAGAACTCAAGAACTCAAGAACTCAAGAACTCAAGAACTCAAGAACTCAAGAACTCAAGAACTCAAGAACTCAAGAACTCAAGAACTCAAGAACTCAAGAACTCAAGAACTCAAGAACTCAAGAACTCAAGAACTCAAGAACTCAAGAACTCAAGAACTCAAGAACTCAAGAACTCAAGAACTCAAGAACTCAAGAACTCAAGAACTCAAGAACTCAAGAACTCAAGAACTCAAGAACTCAAGAACTCAAGAACTCAAGAACTCAAGAACTCAAGAACTCATGAACTCAAGAACTCAAGAACTCAAGAACTCAAGAACTCAAGAACACAAGAACTCAAGAACTCAAGAACTCAAGAACTCAAGAACTCAAGAACTCAAGAACTCAAGAACTCAAGAACTCAAGAACTCAAGAACTCAAGAACTCAAGAACTCAAGAACTCAAGAACTCAAGAACTCAAGAACTCAAGAACTCAAGAACTCAAGAACTCAAGAACTCAAGAACTCAAGAACTCAAGAACTCAAGAACTCAAGAACTCAAGAACTCAAGAACTCAAGAACTCAAGAACTCAAGAACTCAAGAACTCAAGAACTCAAGAACTCAAGAACTCAAGAACTCAAGAACTCAAGAACTCAAGAACTCAAGAACTCAAGAACTCAAGAACTCAAGAACTCAAGAACTCAAGAACTCAAGAACTCAAGAACTCAAGAACTCAAGAACTCAAGAACTCAAGAACTCAAGAACTCAAGAACTCAAGATCTCAAGAACTCAAGAACTCAAGAACTCAAGAACTCAAGAACTCAAGAACTCAAGAACTCAAGAACTCAAGAACTCAAGAACTCAAGAACTCAAGAACTCAAGAACTCAAGAACTCAAGAACTCAAGAACTCAAGAACTCAAGAACTCAAGAACTCAAGAACTCAAGAACTCAAGAACTCAAGAACTCAAGAACTCAAGAACTCAAGAACTCAAGAACTCAAGAACTCAAGAACTCAAGAACACAAGAACTCAAGAACTCAAGAACTCAAGAACTCAAGAACTCAAGAACTCAAGAACTCAAGAACTCAAGAACTCAAGAACTCAAGAACTCAAGAACTCAAGAACTCAAGAACTCAAGAACTCAAGAACTCAAGAACTCAAGAACTCAAGAACTCAAGAACTCAAGAACTCAAGAACTCAAGAACTCAAGAACTCAAGAACTCAAGAACTCAAGAACTCAAGAACTCAAGAACTCAAGAACTCAAGAACTCAAGAAATCAAGAACTCAAGAACTCAAGAACTCAAGAACTCAAGAACTCAAGAACTCAAGAACTCAAGAACTCAAGAACTCAAGAACTCAAGAACTCAAGAACTCAAGAACTCAAGAACTCAAGAACTCAAGAACTCAAGAACTCAAGAACTCAAGAACTCAAGAACTCAAGAACTCAAGAACTCAAGAACTCAAGAACTCAAGAACTCAAGAACTCAAGAACGAAATAACGAAATAACGAAAGAACGAAAGAACGAAAGAACGAAAGAACGAAAGAACGAAAGAACGAAAGAACGAAAGAACGAAAGAACGAAAGAACGAAAGAACGAAAGAACGAAAGAACGAAAGAACGAAAGAACGAAAGAACGAAAGAACGAAAGAACGAAAGAACTCAAGAACTCAAGAACTCAAGAACTCAAGAACTCAAGAACTCAAGAACTCAAGAACTCAAGAACTCAAGAACTCAAGAACTCAAGAACTCAAGAACTCAAGAACTCAAGAACTCAAGAACTCAAGAACTCAAGAACTCAAGAACTCAAGAACTCAAGAACTCAAGAACTCAAGAACTCAAGAACTCAAGAACTCAAGAACTCAAGAACTCAAGAACTCAAGAACTCAAGAACTCAAGAACTCAAGAACTCAAGAACTCAAGAACTCAAGAACTCAAGAACTCAAGAACTCAAGAACTCAAGAACTCAAGAACTCAAGAACTCAAGAACTCAAGAACTCAAGAACTCAAGAACTCAAGAACTCAAGAACTCAAGAACTCAAGAACTCAAGAACGCAAGAACTCAAGAACTCAAGAACTCAAGAACTCAAGAACTCAAGAACTCAAGAACTCAAGAACTCAAGAACTCAAGAACTCAAGAACTCAAGAACTCAAGAACTCAAGAACTCAAGAACTCAAGAACTCAAGAACTCAAGAACTCAAGAACTCAAGAACTCAAGAACTCAAGAACTCAAGAACTCAAGAACTCAAGAACTCAAGAACTCAAGAACTCAAGAACTCAAGAACTCAAGAACTCAAGAACTCAAGAACTCAAGAACTCAAGAACTCAAGAACTCAAGAACTCAAGAACTCAAGAACTCAAGAACTCAAGAACTCAAGAACTCAAGAACTCAAGAACTCAAGAACTCAAGAACTCAAGAACTCAAGAACTCAAGAACTCAAGAACTCAAGAACTCAAGAACTCAAGAACTCAAGAACTCAAGAACTCAAGAACTCAAGAACACAAGAACTCAAGAACTCAAGAACTCAAGAACTCAAGAACTCAAGAACTCAAGAACTCAAGAACTCAAGAACTCAAGAACTCAAGAACTCAAGAACTCAAGAACTCAAGAACTCAAGAACTCAAGAACTCAGCAACTCAAGAACTCAAGAACTCAAGAACTCAAGAACTCAAGAACTCAAGAACTCAAGAACTCAAGAACTCAAGAACTCAAGATCTCAAGAACTCAAGAACTCAAGAACTCAAGAACTCAAGAACGAAAGTACGAAAGAACGAAATAACGAAATAACGAAAGAACGAAAGAACGAAAGAACGAAAAAACGAAAGAACGAAAGAACGAAAGAACGAAAGAACGAAAGAACGAAAGAACGAAAGAACGAAAGAACGAAAGAACGAAAGAACGAAGGAACGAAAGAACGAAAGAACGAAAGAACGAAAGAACGAAAGAACGAAAGAACGAAAGAACGAAAGAACGAAAGAACGAAAGAACGAAAGAACGAAAGAACGAAAGAACGAAAGAACGAAAGAACGAAAGAACGAAAGAACGAAAGAACGAAAGAACGAAAGAACGAAAGAACGAAAGAACGAAAGATCGAAAGAACGAAAGAACGAAAGAACGAAAGAACGAAAGAACGAAAGAACGAAAGAACGAAAGAACGAAAGAACGAAAGAACGAAAGAACGAAAGAACGAAAGAACGAAAGAACGAAAGCACGAAAGAACGAAAGAACGAAAGAACGAAAGAACGAAAGAACGAAAGAACGAAAGAACGAAAGAACGAAAGAACGAAAGAACGAAAGAACGAAAGAACGAAAGAACGAAAGAACGAAAGAACGAAAGAACGAAAGAACGAAAGAACGATAGAACGAAAGAACGAAAGAACGAAAGAACGAAAGAACGAAAGAACGAAAGAACGAAAGAACTCAAGAACTCAAGAACTCAAGAACTCAAGAACTCAAGAACTCAAGAACTCAAGAACTCAAGAACTCAAGAACTCAAGAACTCAAGAACTCAAGAACTCAAGAACTCAAGAACTCAAGAACTCAAGAACTCAAGAACTCAAGAACTCAAGAACTCAAGAACTCAAGAACTCAAGAACTCAAGAACTCAAGAACTCAAGAACTCAAGAACTCAAGAACTCAAGAACTCAAGAACTCAAGAACTCAAGAACTCAAGAACTCAAGAACTCAAGAACTCAAGAACTCAAGAACTCAAGAACTCAAGAAATCAAGAACTCAAGAACTCAAGAACTCAAGAACTCAAGAACTCAAGAACTCAAGAACTCAAGAACTCAAGAACTCAAGAACTCAAGAACTCAAGAACTCAAGAACTCAAGAACTCAAGAACTCAAGAACTCAAGAACTCAAGAACTCAAGAACTCAAGAACTCATGAACTCAAGAACTCAAGAACTCAAGAACTCAAGAACTCAAGAACACAAGAACTCAAGAACTCAAGGACTCAAGAACTCAAGAACTCAAGAACTCAAGAACTCAAGAACTCAAGAACTCAAGAACTCAAGAACTCAAGAACTCAAGAACTCAAGAACTCAAGAACTCAAGAACTCAAGAACTCAAGAACTCAAGAACTCAAGAACTCAAGAACTCAAGAACTCAAGAACTCAAGAACTCAAGAACTCAAGAACTCAAGAACTCAAGAACTCAAGAACTCAAGAACTCAAGAACTCAAGAACTCAAGAACTCAAGAACTCAAGAACTCAAGAACTCAAGAACTCAAGAACTCAAGAACTCAAGAACTCATGAACTCAAGAACTCAAGAACTCAAGAACTCAAGAACTCAAGAACACAAGAACTCAAGAACTCAAGAACTCAAGAACTCAAGAACTCAAGAACTCAAGAACTCAAGAACTCAAGAACTCAAGAACTCAAGAACTCAAGAACTCAAGAACTCAAGAACTCAAGAACTCAAGAACTCGAGAACTCAAGAACTCAAGAACTCAAGAACTCATGAACTCAAGAACTCAAGAACTCAAGAACTCAAGAACTCAAGAACACAAGAACTCAAGAACTCAAGAACTCAAGAACTCAAGAACTCAAGAACTCAAGAACTCAAGAACTCAAGAACACCAGAACTCAAGAACTCAAGAACTCAAGAACTCAAGAACTCAAGAACTCAAGAACTCAAGAACTCAAGAACTCAAGAACTCAAGAACTCAAGAACTCAAGAACTCAAGAACTCAAGAACTCAAGAACTCAAGAACTCAAGAACTCAACAACTCAAGAACTCAAGAACTCAAGAACTCAAGAACTCAAGAACTCAAGAAATCAAGAACTCAAGAACTCAAGAACTCAAGAACTCAAGAACTCAAGAACTCAAGAACTCAAGAACTCAAGAACTCAAGAACTCAAGAACTCAAGAACTCAAGAACTCAAGAACTCAAGAACTCAAGAACTCAAGAACTCAAGAACTCAAGAACTCAAGAACTCAAGAACTCAAGAACTCAAGAACTCAAGAACTCAAGAACTCAAGAACTCAAGAACTCAAGAACTCAAGAACTCAAGAACTCAAGAACTCAAGAACTCAAGAACTCAAGAACTCAAGAACTCAAGAACTCAAGAACTCAAGAACTCAAGAACTCAAGAACTCAAGAACTCAAGAACTCAAGAACTCAAGAACTCAAGAACTCAAGAACTCAAGAACTCAAGAACTCAAGAACTCAAGAACTCAAGAACTCAAGAACTCAAGAACTCAAGAACTCAAGAACTCAAGAACTCAAGAACTCAAGAACTCAAGAACTCAAGAACTCAAGAACTCAAGAACTCAAGAACTCAAGAACTCAAGAACTCAAGAACTCAAGAACGCAAGAACTCAAGAACTCAAGAACTCAAGAACTCAAGAACTCAAGAACTCAAGAACTCAAGAACTCAAGAACTCAAGAACTCAAGAACTCAAGAACTCAAGAACTCAAGAACTCAAGAACTCAAGAACTCAAGAACTCAAGAACTCAAGAACTCAAGAACTCAAGAACTCAAGAACTCAAGAACTCAAGAACTCAAGAACTCAAGAACTCAAGAACTCAAGAACTCAAGAACTCAAGAACTCAAGAACTCAAGAACTCAAGAACTCAAGAACTCAAGAACTCAAGAACTCAAGAACTCAAGAACTCAAGAACTCAAGAACTCAAGAACTCAAGAACTCAAGAACTCAAGAACTCAAGAACTCAAGAACTCAAGAACTCAAGAACTCAAGAACTCAAGAACTCAAGAACTCAAGAACTCAAGAACTCAAGAACTCAAGAACTCAAGAACTCAAGAACACAAGAACTCAAGAACTCAAGAACTCAAGAACTCAAGAACTCAAGAACTCAAGAACTCAAGAACTCAAGAACTCAAGAACTCAAGAACTCAAGAACTCAAGAACTCAAGAACTCAAGAACTCAAGAACTCAGCAACTCAAGAACTCAAGAACTCAAGAACTCAAGAACTCAAGAACTCAAGATCTCAAGAACTCAAGAACTCAAGATCTCAAGAACTCAAGAACTCAAGAACTCAAGAACTCAAGAACGAAAGTACGAAAGAACGAAATAACGAAATAACGAAAGAACGAAAGAACGAAAGAACGAAAAAACGAAAGAACGAAAGAACGAAAGAACGAAAGAACGAAAGAACGAAAGAACGAAAGAACGAAAGAACGAAAGAACGAAAGAACGAAGGAACGAAAGAACGAAAGAACGAAAGAACGAAAGAACGAAAGAACGAAAGAACGAAAGAACGAAAGAACGAAAGAACGAAAGAACGAAAGAACGAAAGAACGAAAGAACGAAAGAACGAAAGAACGAAAGAACGAAAGAACGAAAGAACGAAAGAACGAAAGAACGAAAGAACGAAAGAACGAAAGAACGAAAGAACGAAAGAACGAAAGAACGAAAGAACGAAAGAACGAAAGATCGAAAGAACGAAAGAACGAAAGAACGAAAGAACGAAAGAACGAAAGAACGAAAGAACGAAAGAACGAAAGCACGAAAGAACGAAAGAACGAAAGAACGAAAGAACGAAAGAACGAAAGAACGAAAGAACGAAAGAACGAAAGAACGAAAGAACGAAAGAACGAAAGAACGAAAGAACGAAAGAACGAAAGAACGAAAGAACGAAAGAACGAAAGAACGATAGAACGAAAGAACGAAAGAACGAAAGAACGAAAGAACGAAAGAACGAAAGAACTCAAGAACTCAAGAACTCAAGAACTCAAGAACTCAAGAACTCAAGAACTCAAGAACTCAAGAACTCAAGAACTCAAGAACTCAAGAACTCAAGAACTCAAGAACTCAAGAACTCAAGAACTCAAGAACTCAAGAACTCAAGAACTCAAGAACTCAAGAACTCAAGAACTCAAGAACTCAAGGACTCAAGAACTCAAGAACTCAAGAACTCAAGAACTCAAGAACTCAAGAACTCAAGAACTCAAGAACTCAAGAACTCAAGAACTCAAGAACTCAAGAAATCAAGAACTCAAGAACTCAAGAACTCAAGAACTCAAGAACTCAAGAACTCAAGAACTCAAGAACTCAAGAACTCAAGAACTCAAGAACTCAAGAACTCAAGAACTCAAGAACTCAAGAACTCAAGAACTCAAGAACTCAAGAACTCAAGAACTCAAGAACTCAAGAACTCAAGAACTCAAGAACACAAGAACTCAAGAACTCAAGAACTCAAGAACTCAAGAACTCAAGAACTCAAGAACTCAAGAACTCAAGAACTCAAGAACTCAAGAACTCAAGAACTCAAGAACTCAAGAACTCAAGAACTCAGCAACTCAAGAACTCAAGAACTCAAGAACTCAAGAACTCAAGAACTCAAGATCTCAAGAACTCAAGAACTCAAGATCTCAAGAACTCAAGAACTCAAGAACTCAAGAACTCAAGAACGAAAGTACGAAAGAACGAAATAACGAAATAACGAAAGAACGAAAGAACGAAAGAACGAAAAAACGAAAGAACGAAAGAACGAAAGAACGAAAGAACGAAAGAACGAAAGAACGAAAGAACGAAAGAACGAAAGAACGAAAGAACGAAGGAACGAAAGAACGAAAGAACGAAAGAACGAAAGAACGAAAGAACGAAAGAACGAAAGAACGAAAGAACGAAAGAACGAAAGAACGAAAGAACGAAAGAACGAAAGAACGAAAGAACGAAAGAACGAAAGAACGAAAGAACGAAAGAACGAAAGAACGAAAGAACGAAAGAACGAAAGAACGAAAGAACGAAAGAACGAAAGAACGAAAGAACGAAAGAACGAAAGAACGAAAGATCGAAAGAACGAAAGAACGAAAGAACGAAAGAACGAAAGAACGAAAGAACGAAAGAACGAAAGAACGAAAGCACGAAAGAACGAAAGAACGAAAGAACGAAAGAACGAAAGAACGAAAGAACGAAAGAACGAAAGAACGAAAGAACGAAAGAACGAAAGAACGAAAGAACGAAAGAACGAAAGAACGAAAGAACGAAAGAACGAAAGAACGAAAGAACGATAGAACGAAAGAACGAAAGAACGAAAGAACGAAAGAACGAAAGAACGAAAGAACGAAAGAACGAAAGAACGAAAGAACGAAAGAACTCAAGAACTCAAGAACTCAAGAACTCAAGAACTCAAGAACTCAAGAACTCAAGAACTCAAGAACTCAAGAACTCAAGAACTCAAGAACTCAAGAACTCAAGAACTCAAGAACTCAAGAACTCAAGAACTCAAGAACTCAAGAACTCAAGAACTCAAGAACTCAAGAACTCAAGAACTCAAGAACTCAAGAACTCAAGAACTCAAGAACTCAAGAACTCAAGAACTCAAGAACTCAAGAACTCAAGAACTCAAGAACTCAAGAAATCAAGAACTCAAGAACTCAAGAACTCAAGAACTCAAGAACTCAAGAACTCAAGAACTCAAGAACTCAAGAACTCAAGAACTCAAGAACTCAAGAACTCAAGAACTCAAGAACTCAAGAACTCAAGAACTCAAGAACTCAAGAACTCAAGAACTCAAGAACTCATGAACTCAAGAACTCAAGAACTCAAGAACTCAAGAACTCAAGAACACAAGAACTCAAGAACTCAAGGACTCAAGAACTCAAGAACTCAAGAACTCAAGAACTCAAGAACTCAAGAACTCAAGAACTCAAGAACTCAAGAACTCAAGAACTCAAGAACTCAAGAACTCAAGAACTCAAGAACTCAAGAACTCAAGAACTCAAGAACTCAAGAACTCAAGAACTCAAGAACTCAAGAACTCAAGAACTCAAGAACTCAAGAACTCAAGAACTCAAGAACTCAAGAACTCAAGAACTCAAGAACTCAAGAACTCAAGAACTCAAGAACTCAAGAACTCAAGAACTCAAGAACTCAAGAACTCATGAACTCAAGAACTCAAGAACTCAAGAACTCAAGAACTCAAGAACACAAGAACTCAAGAACTCAAGAACTCAAGAACTCAAGAACTCAAGAACTCAAGAACTCAAGAACTCAAGAACTCAAGAACTCAAGAACTCAAGAACTCAAGAACTCAAGAACTCAAGAACTCAAGAACTCAAGAACTCAAGAACTCAAGAACTCAAGAACTCAAGAACTCATGAACTCAAGAACTCAAGAACTCAAGAACTCAAGAACTCAAGAACACAAGAACTCAAGAACTCAAGAACTCAAGAACTCAAGAACTCAAGAACTCAAGAACTCAAGAACTCAAGAACACCAGAACTCAAGAACTCAAGAACTCAAGAACTCAAGAACTCAAGAACTCAAGAACTCAAGAACTCAAGAACTCAAGAACTCAAGAACTCAAGAACTCAAGAACTCAAGAACTCAAGAACTCAAGAACTCAAGAACTCAAGAACTCAACAACTCAAGAACTCAAGAACTCAAGAACTCAAGAACTCAAGAACTCAAGAAATCAAGAACTCAAGAACTCAAGAACTCAAGAACTCAAGAACTCAAGAACTCAAGAACTCAAGAACTCAAGAACTCAAGAACTCAAGAACTCAAGAACTCAAGAACTCAAGAACTCAAGAACTCAAGAACTCAAGAACTCAAGAACTCAAGAACTCAAGAACTCAAGAACTCAAGAACTCAAGAACTCAAGAACTCAAGAACTCAAGAACTCAAGAACTCAAGAACTCAAGAACTCAAGAACTCAAGAACTCAAGAACTCAAGAACTCAAGAACTCAAGAACTCAAGAACTCAAGAACTCAAGAACTCAAGAACTCAAGAACTCAAGAACTCAAGAACTCAAGAACTCAAGAACTCAAGAACTCAAGAACTCAAGAACTCAAGAACTCAAGAACTCAAGAACTCAAGAACTCAAGAACTCAAGAACTCAAGAACTCATGAACTCAAGAACTCAAGAACTCAAGAACTCAAGAACTCAAGAACACAAGAACTCAAGAACTCAAGAACTCAAGAACTCAAGAACTCAAGAACTCAAGAACTCAAGAACTCAAGAACTCAAGAACTCAAGAACTCAAGAACTCAAGAACTCAAGAACTCAAGAACTCAAGAACTCAAGAACTCAAGAACTCAAGAACTCAAGAACTCAAGAACTCAAGAACTCAAGAACTCAAGAACTCAAGAACTCAAGAACTCAAGAACTCAAGAACTCAAGAACTCAAGAACTCAAGAACTCAAGAACTCAAGAACTCAAGAACTCAAGAACTCAAGAACTCAAGAACTCAAGAACTCAAGAACTCAAGAACTCAAGAACTCAAGAACTCAAGAACTCAAGAACTCAAGAACTCAAGAACTCAAGAACTCAAGAACTCAAGAACTCAAGAACTCAAGAACTCAAGAACTCAAGAACTCAAGAACTCAAGAACTCAAGAACTCAAGAACTCAAGAACGAAATAACGAAAGAACGAAAGAACGAAAGAACGAAAGAACGAAAGAACGAAAGAACGAAAGAACGAAAGAACGAAAGAACGAAAGAACGAAAGAACGAAAGAACGAAAGAACGAAAGAACGAAAGAACGAAAGAACGAAAGAACTCAAGAACTCAAGAACTCAAGAACTCAAGAACTCAAGAACTCAAGAACTCAAGAACTCAAGAACTCAAGAACTCAAGAACTCAAGAACTCAAGAACTCAAGAACTCAAGAACTCAAGAACTCAAGAATTCAAGAACTCAAGAACTCATGAACTCAAGAACTCAAGAACTCAAGAACTCAAGAACTCAAGAACACAAGAACTCAAGAACTCAAGAACTCAAGAACTCAAGAACTCAAGAACTCAAGAACTCAAGAACTCAAGAACTCAAGAACTCAAGAACTCAAGAACTCAAGAACTCAAGAACTCAAGAACTCAAGAACTCAAGAACTCAAGAACTCAAGAACTCAAGAACTCAAGAACTCAAGAACTCAAGAACTCAAGAACTCAAGAACTCAAGAACTCAAGAACTCAAGAACTCAAGAACTCAAGAACTCAAGAACTCAAGAACTCAAGAACTCAAGAACTCAAGAACTCAAGAACTCAAGAACTCAAGAACTCAAGAACTCAAGAACTCAAGAACTCAAGAACTCAAGAACTCAAGAACTCAAGAACTCAAGAACTCAAGAACTCAAGAACTCAAGAACTCAAGAACTCAAGAACTCAAGAACGAAATAACGAAAGAACGAAAGAACGAAAGAACGAAAGAACGAAAGAACGAAAGAACGAAAGAACGAAAGAACGAAAGAACGAAAGAACGAAAGAACGAAAGAACGAAAGAACGAAAGAACGAAAGAACGAAAGAACGAAAGAACTCAAGAACTCAAGAACTCAAGAACTCAAGAACTCAAGAACTCAAGAACTCAAGAACTCAAGAACTCAAGAACTCAAGAACTCAAGAACTCAAGAACTCAAGAACTCAAGAACTCAAGAACTCAAGAACTCAAGAACTCAAGAACTCAAGAACTCAAGAACTCAAGAACTCAAGAACTCAAGAACTCAAGAACTCAAGAACTCAAGAACTCAAGAACTCAAGAACTCAAGAACTCAAGAACTCAAGAACTCAAGAACTCAAGAACTCAAGAACTCAAGAACTCAAGAACTCAAGAACTCAAGAACTCAAGAACTCAAGAACTCAAGAACTCAAGAACTCAAGAACTCAAGAACTCAAGAACTCAAGAACTCAAGAAGTCAAGAACTCGAGAACTCAAGAACTCAAGAACTCAAGAACTCAAGAACTCAAGAACTCAAGAACTCAAGAACTCAAGAACTCAAGAACTCAAGAACTCAAGAACTCAAGAACTCAAGAACTCAAGAACTCAAGAACTCAAGAACTCAAGAACTCAAGAACTCAAGAACTCAAGAACTCAAGAACTCAAGAACACAAGAACTCAAGAACTCAAGAACTCAAGAACTCAAGAACTCAAGAACTCAAGAACTCAAGAACTCAAGAACTCAAGAACTCAAGAACTCAAGAACTCAAGAACTCAAGAACTCAAGAACTCAAGAACTCAAGAACTCAAGAACTCAAGAACTCAAGAACTCAAGAACTCAAGAACTCAAGAACTCAAGAACTCAAGAACTCAAGAACTCAAGAACTCAAGAACTCAAGAACTCAAGAACTCAAGAACGAAAGTACGAAAGAACGAAATAACGAAATAACGAAAGAACGAAAGAACGAAAGAACGAAAAAACGAAAGAACGAAAGAACGAAAGAACGAAAGAACGAAAGAACGAAAGAACGAAAGAACGAAAGAACGAAAGAACGAAAGAACGAAGGAACGAAAGAACGAAAGAACGAAAGAACGAAAGAACGAAAGAACGAAAGAACGAAAGAACGAAAGAACGAAAGAACGAAAGAACGAAAGAACGAAAGAACGAAAGAACGAAAGAACGAAAGAACGAAAGAACGAAAGAACGAAAGAACGAAAGAACGAAAGATCGAAAGAACGAAAGAACGAAAGAACGAAAGAACGAAAGAACGAAAGAACGAAAGAACGAAAGAACGAAAGAACGAAAGAACGAAAGAACGAAAGAACGAAAGAACGAAAGAACGAAAGAACGAAAGCACGAAAGAACGAAAGAACGAAAGAACGAAAGAACGAAAGAACGAAAGAACGAAAGAACGAAAGAACGAAAGAACGAAAGAACGAAAGAACGAAAGAACGAAAGAACGAAAGAACGATAGAACGAAAGAACGAAAGAACGAAAGAACGAAAGAACGAAAGAACTCAAGAACTCAAGAACTCAGGAACTCAAGAACTCAAGAACTCAAGAACTCAAGAACTCAAGAACTCAAGAACTCAAGAACTCAAGAACTCAAGAACTCAAGAACTCAAGAACTCAAGAACTCAAGAACTCAAGAACTCAAGAACTCAAGAACTCAAGAACTCAAGAACTCAAGAACGAAAGTACGAAAGAACGAAATAACGAAAGAACGAAAGAACGAAAGAACGAAAGAACGAAAGAACGAAAGAACGAAAGAACGAAAGAACGAAAGAACGAAAGAACGAAAGAACGAAAGAACGAAAGAACGAAAGAACGAAAGAACGAAAGAACTCAAGAACTCAAGAACTCAAGAACTCAAGAACGAAAGAACGAAAGAACGAAAGAACGAAAGAACGAAAGAACGAAAGAACGAAAGAACGAAAGAACGAAAGAACGAAAGAACGAAAGAACGAAAGAACGAAAGAACGTAAGAACGAAAGAACGAAAGAACGAAAGAACGAAAGAACGAAAGAACTCAAGAACTCAAGAACTCAAGAACTCAAGAACTCAAGAACTCAAGAACTCAAGAACTCAAGAACTCAAGAACACAAGAACTCAAGAACTCAAGAACTCAAGAACTCAAGAACTCAAGAACTCAAGAACTCAAGAACTCAAGAACTCAAGAACTCAAGAACTCAAGAACTCAAGAACTCAAGAACGAAAGTACGAAAGAACGAAATAACGAAAGAACGAAAGAACGAAAGAACGAAAGAACGAAAGAACGAAAGAACGAAAGAACGAAAGAACGAAAGAACGAAAGAACGAAAGAACGAAAGAACGAAAGAACGAAAGAACGAAAGAACGAAAGAACGAAAGAACGAAAGAACGAAAGAACGAAAGAACGAAAGAACGAAAGAACGAAAGAACGAAAGAACGAAAGAACGAAAGAACGAAAGAACGAAAGAACGAAAGAACGAAAGAACGTAAGAACGAAAGAACGAAAGAACGAAAGAACGAAAGAACGAAAGAACGAAAGAACTCAAGAACTCAAGAACTCAAGAACTCAAGAACTCAAGAACTCAAGAACTCAAGACCTCAAGAACTCAAGAACTCAAGAACTCATGAACTCAAGAACTCAAGAACTCAAGGACTCAAGAACTCAAGAACACAAGAACTCAAGAACTCAAGAACTCAAGAACTCAAGAACTCAAGAACTCAAGAACTCAAGAACTCAAGAACTCAAGAACTCAAGAACTCAAGAACTCAAGAACTCAAGAACTCAAGAACTCAAGAACTCAAGAACTCAAGAACTCAAGAACTCAAGAACTCAAGAACTCAAGAACTCAAGAACTCAAGAACTCAAGAAATCAAGAACTCAAGAACTCAAGAACTCAAGAACTCAAGAACTCAAGAACTCAAGAACTCAAGAACTCAAGAACTCAAGAACTCAAGAACTCAAGAACTCAAGAACTCAAGAACTCAAGAACTCAAGAACTCAAGAACTCAAGAACTCAAGAACTCAAGAAATCAAGAACTCAAGAACTCAAGAACTCAAGAACTCAAGAACTCAAGAACTCAAGAACTCAAGAACTCAAGAACTCAAGAACTCAAGAACTCAAGAACTCAAGAACTCAAGAACTCAAGAACTCAAGAACTCAAGAACTCAAGAACTCAAGAACTCAAGAACTCATGAACTCAAGAACTCAAGAACTCAAGAACTCAAGAACTCAAGAACACAAGAACTCAAGAACTCAAGGACTCAAGAACTCAAGAACTCAAGAACTCAAGAACTCAAGAACTCAAGAACTCAAGAACTCAAGAACTCAAGAACTCAAGAACTCAAGAACTCAAGAACTCAAGAACTCAAGAACTCAAGAACTCAAGAACTCAAGAACTCAAGAACTCAAGAACTCAAGAACTCAAGAACTCAAGAACTCAAGAACTCAAGAACTCAAGAACTCAAGAACTCAAGAACTCAAGAACTCAAGAACTCAAGAACTCAAGAACTCAAGAACTCAAGAACTCAAGAACTCAAGAACTCAAGAACTCATGAACTCAAGAACTCAAGAACTCAAGAACTCAAGAACTCAAGAACACAAGAACTCAAGAACTCAAGAACTCAAGAACTCAAGAACTCAAGAACTCAAGAACTCAAGAACTCAAGAACTCAAGAACTCAAGAACTCAAGAACTCAAGAACTCAAGAACTCAAGAACTCAAGAACTCAAGAACTCAAGAACTCAAGAACTCAAGAACTCATGAACTCAAGAACTCAAGAACTCAAGAACTCAAGAACTCAAGAACACAAGAACTCAAGAACTCAAGAACTCAAGAACTCAAGAACTCAAGAACTCAAGAACTCAAGAACTCAAGAACACCAGAACTCAAGAACTCAAGAACTCAAGAACTCAAGAACTCAAGAACTCAAGAACTCAAGAACTCAAGAACTCAAGAACTCAAGAACTCAAGAACTCAAGAACTCAAGAACTCAAGAACTCAAGAACTCAAGAACTCAAGAACTCAAGAACTCAACAACTCAAGAACTCAAGAACTCAAGAACTCAAGAACTCAAGAACTCAAGAAATCAAGAACTCAAGAACTCAAGAACTCAAGAACTCAAGAACTCAAGAACTCAAGAACTCAAGAACTCAAGAACTCAAGAACTCAAGAACTCAAGAACTCAAGAACTCAAGAACACAAGAACTCAAGAACTCAAGAACTCAAGAACTCAAGAACTCAAGAACTCAAGAACTCAAGAACTCAAGAACTCAAGAACTCAAGAACTCAAGAACTCAAGAACTCAAGAACTCAAGAACTCAAGAACTCAAGAACTCAAGAACTCAAGAACTCAAGAACTCATGAACTCAAGAACTCAAGAACTCAAGAACTCAAGAACTCAAGAACACAAGAACTCAAGAACTCAAGAACTCAAGAACTCAAGAACTCAAGAACTCAAGAACTCAAGAACTCAAGAACACCAGAACTCAAGAACTCAAGAACTCAAGAACTCAAGAACTCAAGAACTCAAGAACTCAAGAACTCAAGAACTCAAGAACTCAAGAACTCAAGAACTCAAGAACTCAAGAACTCAAGAACTCAAGAACTCAAGAACTCAAGAACTCAAGAACTCAACAACTCAAGAACTCAAGAACTCAAGAACTCAAGAACTCAAGAACTCAAGAAATCAAGAACTCAAGAACTCAAGAACTCAAGAACTCAAGAACTCAAGAACTCAAGAACTCAAGAACTCAAGAACTCAAGAACTCAAGAACTCAAGAACTCAAGAACTCAAGAACTCAAGAACTCAAGAACTCAAGAACTCAAGAACTCAAGAACTCAAGAACTCAAGAACTCAAGAACTCAAGAACTCAAGAACTCAAGAACTCAAGAACTCAAGAACTCAAGAACTCAAGAACTCAAGAACTCAAGAACTCAAGAACTCAAGAACTCAAGAACTCAAGAACTCAAGAACTCAAGAACTCAAGAACTCAAGAACTCAAGAACTCAAGAACTCAAGAACTCAAGAACTCAAGAACTCAAGAACTCAAGAACTCAAGAACTCAAGAACTCAAGAAATCAAGAACTCAAGAACTCAAGAACTCAAGAACTCAAGAACTCAAGAACTCAAGAACTCAAGAACTCAAGAACTCAAGAACTCAAGAACTCAAGAACTCAAGAACTCAAGAACTCAAGAACTCAAGAACTCAAGAACTCAAGAACTCAAGAACTCAAGAACTCAAGAACTCAAGAACTCAAGAACTCAAGAACTCAAGAACTCAAGAACTCAAGAACTCAAGAACTCAAGAACTCAAGAACTCAAGAACTCAAGAACTCAAGAACTCAAGAACTCAAGAACTCAAGAACTCAAGAACTCAAGAACTCAAGAACTCAAGAACTCAAGAACTCAAGAACTCAAGAACTCAAGAACGAAAGTACGAAAGAACGAAATAACGAAATAACGAAAGAACGAAAGAACGAAAGAACGAAAAAACGAAAGAACGAAAGAACGAAAGAACGAAAGAACGAAAGAACGAAAGAACGAAAGAACGAAAGAACGAAAGAACGAAAGAACGAAGGAACGAAAGAACGAAAGAACGAAAGAACGAAAGAACGAAAGAACGAAAGAACGAAAGAACGAAAGAACGAAAGAACGAAAGAACGAAAGAACGAAAGAACGAAAGAACGAAAGAACGAAAGAACGAAAGAACGAAAGAACGAAAGAACGAAAGAACGAAAGATCGAAAGAACGAAAGAACGAAAGAACGAAAGAACGAAAGAACGAAAGAACGAAAGAACGAAAGAACGAAAGAACGAAAGAACGAAAGAACGAAAGAACGAAAGAACGAAAGAACGAAAGAACGAAAGCACGAAAGAACGAAAGAACGAAAGAACGAAAGAACGAAAGAACGAAAGAACGAAAGAACGAAAGAACGAAAGAACGAAAGAACGAAAGAACGAAAGAACGAAAGAACGAAAGAACGATAGAACGAAAGAACGAAAGAACGAAAGAACGAAAGAACGAAAGAACTCAAGAACTCAAGAACTCAGGAACTCAAGAACTCAAGAACTCAAGAACTCAAGAACTCAAGAACTCAAGAACTCAAGAACTCAAGAACTCAAGAACTCAAGAACTCAAGAACTCAAGAACTCAAGAACTCAAGAACTCAAGAACTCAAGAACTCAAGAACTCAAGAACTCAAGAACGAAAGTACGAAAGAACGAAATAACGAAAGAACGAAAGAACGAAAGAACGAAAGAACGAAAGAACGAAAGAACGAAAGAACGAAAGAACGAAAGAACGAAAGAACGAAAGAACGAAAGAACGAAAGAACGAAAGAACGAAAGAACTCAAGAACTCAAGAACTCAAGAACTCAAGAACGAAAGAACGAAAGAACGAAAGAACGAAAGAACGAAAGAACGAAAGAACGAAAGAACGAAAGAACGAAAGAACGAAAGAACGAAAGAACGAAAGAACGAAAGAACGTAAGAACGAAAGAACGAAAGAACGAAAGAACGAAAGAACGAAAGAACTCAAGAACTCAAGAACTCAAGAACTCAAGAACTCAAGAACTCAAGAACTCAAGAACTCAAGAACTCAAGAACACAAGAACTCAAGAACTCAAGAACTCAAGAACTCAAGAACTCAAGAACTCAAGAACTCAAGAACTCAAGAACTCAAGAACTCAAGAACTCAAGAACTCAAGAACTCAAGAACGAAAGTACGAAAGAACGAAATAACGAAAGAACGAAAGAACGAAAGAACGAAAGAACGAAAGAACGAAAGAACGAAAGAACGAAAGAACGAAAGAACGAAAGAACGAAAGAACGAAAGAACGAAAGAACGAAAGAACGAAAGAACGAAAGAACGAAAGAACGAAAGAACGAAAGAACGAAAGAACGAAAGAACGAAAGAACGAAAGAACGAAAGAACGAAAGAACGAAAGAACGAAAGAACGAAAGAACGAAAGAACGTAAGAACGAAAGAACGAAAGAACGAAAGAACGAAAGAACGAAAGAACGAAAGAACTCAAGAACTCAAGAACTCAAGAACTCAAGAACTCAAGAACTCAAGAACTCAAGACCTCAAGAACTCAAGAACTCAAGAACTCATGAACTCAAGAACTCAAGAACTCAAGGACTCAAGAACTCAAGAACACAAGAACTCAAGAACTCAAGAACTCAAGAACTCAAGAACTCAAGAACTCAAGAACTCAAGAACTCAAGAACTCAAGAACTCAAGAACTCAAGAACTCAAGAACTCAAGAACTCAAGAACTCAAGAACTCAAGAACTCAAGAACTCAAGAACTCAAGAACTCAAGAACTCAAGAACTCAAGAACTCAAGAACTCAAGAACTCAAGAACTCAAGAAATCAAGAACTCAAGAACTCAAGAACTCAAGAACTCAAGAACTCAAGAACTCAAGAACTCAAGAACTCAAGAACTCAAGAACTCAAGAACTCAAGAACTCAAGAACTCAAGAACTCAAGAACTCAAGAACTCAAGAACTCAAGAACTCAAGAACTCAAGAAATCAAGAACTCAAGAACTCAAGAACTCAAGAACTCAAGAACTCAAGAACTCAAGAACTCAAGAACTCAAGAACTCAAGAACTCAAGAACTCAAGAACTCAAGAACTCAAGAACTCAAGAACTCAAGAACTCAAGAACTCAAGAACTCAAGAACTCAAGAACTCATGAACTCAAGAACTCAAGAACTCAAGAACTCAAGAACTCAAGAACACAAGAACTCAAGAACTCAAGGACTCAAGAACTCAAGAACTCAAGAACTCAAGAACTCAAGAACTCAAGAACTCAAGAACTCAAGAACTCAAGAACTCAAGAACTCAAGAACTCAAGAACTCAAGAACTCAAGAACTCAAGAACTCAAGAACTCAAGAACTCAAGAACTCAAGAACTCAAGAACTCAAGAACTCAAGAACTCAAGAACTCAAGAACTCAAGAACTCAAGAACTCAAGAACTCAAGAACTCAAGAACTCAAGAACTCAAGAACTCAAGAACTCAAGAACTCAAGAACTCAAGAACTCAAGAACTCATGAACTCAAGAACTCAAGAACTCAAGAACTCAAGAACTCAAGAACACAAGAACTCAAGAACTCAAGAACTCAAGAACTCAAGAACTCAAGAACTCAAGAACTCAAGAACTCAAGAACTCAAGAACTCAAGAACTCAAGAACTCAAGAACTCAAGAACTCAAGAACTCAAGAACTCAAGAACTCAAGAACTCAAGAACTCAAGAACTCATGAACTCAAGAACTCAAGAACTCAAGAACTCAAGAACTCAAGAACACAAGAACTCAAGAACTCAAGAACTCAAGAACTCAAGAACTCAAGAACTCAAGAACTCAAGAACTCAAGAACACCAGAACTCAAGAACTCAAGAACTCAAGAACTCAAGAACTCAAGAACTCAAGAACTCAAGAACTCAAGAACTCAAGAACTCAAGAACTCAAGAACTCAAGAACTCAAGAACTCAAGAACTCAAGAACTCAAGAACTCAAGAACTCAAGAACTCAACAACTCAAGAACTCAAGAACTCAAGAACTCAAGAACTCAAGAACTCAAGAAATCAAGAACTCAAGAACTCAAGAACTCAAGAACTCAAGAACTCAAGAACTCAAGAACTCAAGAACTCAAGAACTCAAGAACTCAAGAACTCAAGAACTCAAGAACTCAAGAACACAAGAACTCAAGAACTCAAGAACTCAAGAACTCAAGAACTCAAGAACTCAAGAACTCAAGAACTCAAGAACTCAAGAACTCAAGAACTCAAGAACTCAAGAACTCAAGAACTCAAGAACTCAAGAACTCAAGAACTCAAGAACTCAAGAACTCAAGAACTCATGAACTCAAGAACTCAAGAACTCAAGAACTCAAGAACTCAAGAACACAAGAACTCAAGAACTCAAGAACTCAAGAACTCAAGAACTCAAGAACTCAAGAACTCAAGAACTCAAGAACACCAGAACTCAAGAACTCAAGAACTCAAGAACTCAAGAACTCAAGAACTCAAGAACTCAAGAACTCAAGAACTCAAGAACTCAAGAACTCAAGAACTCAAGAACTCAAGAACTCAAGAACTCAAGAACTCAAGAACTCAAGAACTCAAGAACTCAACAACTCAAGAACTCAAGAACTCAAGAACTCAAGAACTCAAGAACTCAAGAAATCAAGAACTCAAGAACTCAAGAACTCAAGAACTCAAGAACTCAAGAACTCAAGAACTCAAGAACTCAAGAACTCAAGAACTCAAGAACTCAAGAACTCAAGAACTCAAGAACTCAAGAACTCAAGAACTCAAGAACTCAAGAACTCAAGAACTCAAGAACTCAAGAACTCAAGAACTCAAGAACTCAAGAACTCAAGAACTCAAGAACTCAAGAACTCAAGAACTCAAGAACTCAAGAACTCAAGAACTCAAGAACTCAAGAACTCAAGAACTCAAGAACTCAAGAACTCAAGAACTCAAGAACTCAAGAACTCAAGAACTCAAGAACTCAAGAACTCAAGAACTCAAGAACTCAAGAACTCAAGAACTCAAGAACTCAAGAAATCAAGAACTCAAGAACTCAAGAACTCAAGAACTCAAGAACTCAAGAACTCAAGAACTCAAGAACTCAAGAACTCAAGAACTCAAGAACTCAAGAACTCAAGAACTCAAGAACTCAAGAACTCAAGAACTCAAGAACTCAAGAACTCAAGAACTCAAGAACTCAAGAACTCATGAACTCAAGAACTCAAGAACTCAAGAACTCAAGAACTCAAGAACACAAGAACTCAAGAACTCAAGGACTCAAGAACTCAAGAACTCAAGAACTCAAGAACTCAAGAACTCAAGAACTCAAGAACTCAAGAACTCAAGAACTCAAGAACTCAAGAACTCAAGAACTCAAGAACTCAAGAACTCAAGAACTCAAGAACTCAAGAACTCAAGAACTCAAGAACTCAAGAACTCAAGAACTCAAGAACTCAAGAACTCAAGAACTCAAGAACTCAAGAACTCAAGAACTCAAGAACTCAAGAACTCAAGAACTCAAGAACTCAAGAACTCAAGAACTCAAGAACTCAAGAACTCAAGAACTCAAGAACTCAAGAACTCAAGAACTCAAGAACTCAAGAACTCAAGAACTCAAGAACTCAAGAACTCAAGAACTCAAGAACTCAAGAACTCAAGAACTCAAGAAATCAAGAACTCAAGAACTCAAGAACTCAAGAACTCAAGAACTCAAGAACTCAAGAACTCAAGAACTCAAGAACTCAAGAACTCAAGAACTCAAGAACTCAAGAACTCAAGAACTCAAGAACTCAAGAACTCAAGAACTCAAGAACTCAAGAACTCAAGAACTCATGAACTCAAGAACTCAAGAACTCAAGAACTCAAGAACTCAAGAACACAAGAACTCAAGAACTCAAGGACTCAAGAACTCAAGAACTCAAGAACTCAAGAACTCAAGAACTCAAGAACTCAAGAACTCAAGAACTCAAGAACTCAAGAACTCAAGAACTCAAGAACTCAAGAACTCAAGAACTCAAGAACTCAAGAACTCAAGAACTCAAGAACTCAAGAACTCAAGAACTCAAGAACTCAAGAACTCAAGAACTCAAGAACTCAAGAACTCAAGAACTCAAGAACTCAAGAACTCAAGAACTCAAGAACTCAAGAACTCAAGAACTCAAGAACTCAAGAACTCAAGAACTCAAGAACTCAAGAACTCAAGAACTCATGAACTCAAGAACTCAAGAACTCAAGAACTCAAGAACTCAAGAACACAAGAACTCAAGAACTCAAGAACTCAAGAACTCAAGAACTCAAGAACTCAAGAACTCAAGAACTCAAGAACTCAAGAACTCAAGAACTCAAGAACTCAAGAACTCAAGAACTCAAGAACTCAAGAACTCAAGAACTCAAGAACTCAAGAACTCAAGAACTCATGAACTCAAGAACTCAAGAACTCAAGAACTCAAGAACTCAAGAACACAAGAACTCAAGAACTCAAGAACTCAAGAACTCAAGAACTCAAGAACTCAAGAACTCAAGAACTCAAGAACACCAGAACTCAAGAACTCAAGAACTCAAGAACTCAAGAACTCAAGAACTCAAGAACTCAAGAACTCAAGAACTCAAGAACTCAAGAACTCAAGAACTCAAGAACTCAAGAACTCAAGAACTCAAGAACTCAAGAACTCAAGAACTCAACAACTCAAGAACTCAAGAACTCAAGAACTCAAGAACTCAACAACTCAAGAAATCAAGAACTCAAGAACTCAAGAACTCAAGAACTCAAGAACTCAAGAACTCAAGAACTCAAGAACTCAAGAACTCAAGAACTCAAGAACTCAAGAACTCAAGAACTCAAGAACTCAAGAACTCAAGAACTCAAGAACTCAAGAACTCAAGAACTCAAGAACTCAAGAACTCAAGAACTCAAGAACTCAAGAACTCAAGAACTCAAGAACTCAAGAACTCAAGAACTCAAGAACTCAAGAACTCAAGAACTCAAGAACTCAAGAACTCAAGAACTCAAGAACTCAAGAACTCAAGAACTCAAGAACTCAAGAACTCAAGAACTCAAGAACTCAAGAACTCAAGAACTCAAGAACTCAAGAACTCAAGAACTCAAGAACTCAAGAACTCAAGAACTCAAGAACTCAAGAACTCAAGAACTCAAGAACTCAAGAAATCAAGAACTCAAGAACTCAAGAACTCAAGAACTCAAGAACTCATGAACTCAAGAACTCAAGAACTCAAGAACTCAAGAACTCAAGAACACAAGAACTCAAGAACTCAAGAACTCAAGAACTCAAGAACTCAAGAACTCAAGAACTCAAGAACTCAAGAACTCAAGAACTCAAGAACTCAAGAACTCAAGAACTCAAGAACTCAAGAACTCAAGAACTCAAGAACTCAAGAACTCAAGAACTCAAGAACTCAAGAACTCAAGAACTCAAGAACTCAAGAACTCAAGAACTCAAGAACTCAAGAACTCAAGAACTCAAGAACTCAAGAACTCAAGAACTCAAGAACTCAAGAACTCAAGAACTCAAGAACTCAAGAACTCAAGAACTCAAGAACTCAAGAACTCAAGAACTCAAGAACTCAAGAACTCAAGAACTCAAGAACTCAAGAACTCAAGAACTCAAGAACTCAAGAACTCAAGAACGAAATAACGAAAGAACGAAAGAACGAAAGAACGAAAGAACGAAAGAACGAAAGAACGAAAGAACGAAAGAACGAAAGAACGAAAGAACGAAAGAACGAAAGAACGAAAGAACGAAAGAACGAAAGAACGAAAGAACGAAAGAACTCAAGAACTCAAGAACTCAAGAACTCAAGAACTCAAGAACTCAAGAACTCAAGAACTCAAGAACTCAAGAACTCAAGAACTCAAGAACTCAAGAACTCAAGAACTCAAGAACTCAAGAACTCAAGAACTCATGAACTCAAGAACTCAAGAACTCAAGAACTCAAGAACTCAAGAACACAAGAACTCAAGAACTCAAGAACTCAAGAACTCAAGAACTCAAGAACTCAAGAACTCAAGAACTCAAGAACTCAAGAACTCAAGAACTCAAGAACTCAAGAACTCAAGAACTCAAGAACTCAAGAACTCAAGAACTCAAGAACTCAAGAACTCAAGAACTCAAGAACTCAAGAACTCAAGAACTCAAGAACTCAAGAACTCAAGAACTCAAGAACTCAAGAACTCAAGAACTCAAGAACTCAAGAACTCAAGAACTCAAGAACTCAAGAACTCAAGAACTCAAGAACTCAAGAACTCAAGAACTCAAGAACTCAAGAACTCAAGAACTCAAGAACTCAAGAACTCAAGAAGTCAAGAACTCGAGAACTCAAGAACTCAAGAACTCAAGAACTCAAGAACTCAAGAACTCAAGAACTCAAGAACTCAAGAACTCAAGAACTCAAGAACTCAAGAACTCAAGAACTCAAGAACTCAAGAACTCAAGAACTCAAGAACTCAAGAACTCAAGAACTCAAGAACTCAAGAACTCAAGAACTCAAGAACTCAAGAACTCAAGAACTCAAGAACTCAAGAACTCAAGAACTCAAGAACTCAAGAACTCAAGAACTCAAGAACTCAAGAACTCAAGAACTCAAGAACTCAAGAACTCAAGAACTCAAGAACTCAAGAACTCAAGAACTCAAGAACTCAAGAACTCAAGAACTCAAGAACTCAAGAACTCAAGAACTCAAGAACTCAAGAACTCAAGAACTCAAGAACTCAAGAACTCAAGAACTCAAGAACTCAAGAACTCAAGAACTCAAGAACTCAAGAACGAAAGTACGAAAGAACGAAATAACGAAATAACGAAAGAACGAAAGAACGAAAGAACGAAACAACGAAAGAACGAAAGAACGAAAGAACGAAAGAACGAAAGAACGAAAGAACGAAAGAACGAAAGAACGAAAGAACGAAAGAACGAAGGAACGAAAGAACGAAAGAACGAAAGAACGAAAGAACGAAAGAACGAAAGAACGAAAGAACGAAAGAACGAAAGAACGAAAGAACGAAAGAACGAAAGAACGAAAGAACGAAAGAACGAAAGAACGAAAGAACGAAAGAACGAAAGAACGAAAGAACGAAAGATCGAAAGAACGAAAGAACGAAAGAACGAAAGAACGAAAGAACGAAAGAACGAAAGAACGAAAGAACGAAAGAACGAAAGAACGAAAGAACGAAAGAACGAAAGAACGAAAGAACGAAAGAACGAAAGCACGAAAGAACGAAAGAACGAAAGAACGAAAGAACGAAAGAACGAAAGAACGAAAGAACGAAAGAACGAAAGAACGAAAGAACGAAAGAACGAAAGAACGAAAGAACGAAAGAACGATAGAACGAAAGAACGAAAGAACGAAAGAACGAAAGAACGAAAGAACTCAAGAACTCAAGAACTCAAGAACTCAAGAACTCAAGAACTCAAGAACTCAAGAACTCAAGAACTCAAGAACTCAAGAACTCAAGAACTCAAGAACTCAAGAACTCAAGAACTCAAGAACTCAAGAACTCAAGAACTCAAGAACTCAAGAACTCAAGAACTCAAGAACTCAAGAACGAAAGTAAGAAAGAACGAAATAACGAAAGAACGAAAGAACGAAAGAACGAAAGAACGAAAGAACGAAAGAACGAAAGAACGAAAGAACGAAAGAACGAAAGAACGAAAGAACGAAAGAACGAAAGAACGAAAGAACGAAAGAACGAAAGAACGAAAGAACGAAAGAACGAAAGAACGAAAGAACGAAAGAACGAAAGAACGAAAGAACGAAAGAACGAAAGAACGAAAGAACGAAAGAACGAAAGAACGAAAGAACGAAAGAACGTAAGAACGAAAGAACGAAAGAACGAAAGAACGAAAGAACGAAAGAACGAAAGAACGAAAGAACTCAAGAACTCAAGAACTCAAGAACTCAAGAACTCAAGAACTCAAGAACTCAAGAACTCAAGACCTCAAGAACTCAAGAACTCAAGAACTCATGAACTCAAGAACTCAAGAACTCAAGGACTCAAGAACTCAAGAACACAAGAACTCAAGAACTCAAGAACTCAAGAACTCAAGAACTCAAGAACTCAAGAACTCAAGAACTCAAGAACTCAAGAACTCAAGAACTCAAGAACTCAAGAACTCAAGAACTCAAGAACTCAAGAACTCAAGAACTCAAGAACTCAAGAACTCAAGAACTCAAGAACTCAAGAACTCAAGAACTCAAGAACTCAAGAACTCAAGAAATCAAGAACTCAAGAACTCAAGAACTCAAGAACTCAAGAACTCAAGAACTCAAGAACTCAAGAACTCAAGAACTCAAGAACTCAAGAACTCAAGATCTCAAGAACTCAAGAACTCAAGAACTCAAGAACTCAAGAACTCAAGAACTCAAGAACTCAAGAACTCAAGAACTCAAGAACTCAAGAACTCAAGAACTCAAGAACTCAAGAACTCAAGAACTCAAGAACTCAAGAACTCAAGAACTCAAGAACTCAAGAACTCAAGAACTCAAGAACTCAAGAACTCAAGAACTCAAGAACTCAAGAACTCATGAACTCAAGAACTCAAGAACTCAAGAACTCAAGAACTCAAGAACTCAAGAACTCAAGAACTCAAGAACTCAAGAACTCAAGAACTCAAGAACTCAACAACTCAAGAACTCAAGAACTCAAGAACTCAAGAACTCAAGAACTCAAGAACTCAAGAACTCAAGAACTCAAGAACTCAAGAACTCAAGAACTCAAGAACTCAAGAACGAAAGAACGAAAGAACGAAAGAACGAAAGAACGAAAGAACGAAAGAACGAAAGAACGATAGAACGAAAGAACGAAAGAACGAAAGAACGAAAGAACGAAAGAACGAAAGAACGATAGAACGAAAGAACGAAAGAACGAAAGAACGAAAGAACGAAAGAACGAAAGAACGAAAGAACGAAAGAACGAAAGAACGAAAGAACGAAAGAACGAAAGAACGAAAGAACGAAAGAACGAAAGAACGAAAGAACGAAAGAACGAAAGAACGAAAGAACGAAAGAACGAAAGAACGAAAGAACGAAAGAACGAAAGAACGAAAGAACGAAAGAACGAAAGAACGAAAGAGCGAAAGCACGAAAGAACGAAAGAACGAAAGAACGAAAGAACGAAAGAACGAAAGAACGAAAGAACGAAAGAACGAAAGAACGAAAGAACGAAAGAACGAAAGAACGAAAGAACGAAAGAACGAAAGAACGAAAGAACGAAAGAACGAAAGAACGAAAGAACGAAAGAACGAAAGAACGAAAGAACGAAAGAACGAAAGAACGCAAGAACGAAAGAACGAAAGAACGAAAGAACGAAAGAACGAAAGAACGAAAGAACGAAAGAACGAAAGAACGAAAGATCGAAAGAACGAAAGAACGAAAGAACGAAAGAACCAAAGAACGAAAGAACGAAAGAACGAAAGAACGAAAGAACGAAAGAACGAAAGAACGAAAGAACGAAAGAACGAAAGAACGAAAGAACGAAAGAACGAAAGAACTCAAGAACTCAAGAACTCAAGAACTCAAGAACTCAAGAACTCAAGAACTCAAGAACTCAAGAACTCAAGAACTCAAGAACTCAAGAACTCAAGAACTCAAGAACTCAAGAACTCAAGAACTCAAGAACTCATGAACTCAAGAACTCAAGAACTCAAGAACACAAGAACTCAAGAACTCAAGAACTCAAGAACTCAAGAACTCAAGGACTCAAGAACTCAAGAAATCAAGAACTCAAGAACTCAAGAACTCAAGAACTCAAGAACTCAAGAACTCAAGAACTCAAGAACTCAAGAACTCAAGAACTCAAGAACTCAAGAACTCAAGAACTCAAGAACTCAAGAACTCAAGAACTCAAGAACTCAAGAACTCAAGAACTCAAGAACTCAAGAACTCAAGAACTCAAGAACTCAAGAACTCAAGAACTCAAGAACTCAAGAACTCAAGAACTCAAGAACTCAGGAACTCAAGAACTCAAGAACTCAAGAACTCAAGAACTCAAGAACTCAAGAACTCAAGAACTCAAGAACTCAAGAACTCAAGAACTCAAGAACTCAAGAACTCAAGAACTCAAGAACTCAAGAACTCAAGAACTCAAGAACTCAAGAACTCAAGAACTCAAGAACTCAAGAACTCAAGAACTCAAGAACTCAAGAACTCAAGAACTCAAGAACTCAAGAACTCAAGAACTCAAGAACTCAAGAACTCAAGAACTCAAGAACTCAAGAACTCAAGAACTCAAGAACTCAAGAACTCAAGAACTCAAGAACTCAAGAACTCAAGAACTCAAGAACTCAAGAACTCAAGAACTCAAGAACTCAAGAACTCAAGAACTCAAGAACTCAAGAACTCAAGAACTCAAGAACTCAAGAACTCAAGAACTCAAGAACTCAAGAACTCAAGAACTCAAGAACTCAAGAACTCAAGAACTCAAGAACTCAAGAACTCAAGAACTCATGAACTCAAGAACTCAAGAACACAAGAACTCAAGAACTCAAGAACTCAAGAACTCAAGAACTCAAGAACTCAAGAAATCAAGAACTCAAGAACTCAAGAACTCAAGAACTCAAGAACTCAAGAACTCAAGAACTCAAGAACTCAAGAACTCAAGAACTCAAGAACTCAAGAACTCAAGAACTCAAGAACTCAAGAACTCAAGAACTCAAGAACTCAAGAACTCAAGAACTCCAGAACTCAAGAACTCAAGAACTCAAGAACTCAGGAACTCAGGAACTCAAGAACTCCAGAACTCAAGAACTCAAGAACTCAAGAACTCAAGAACTCAAGAACACAAGAACTCAAGAACTCAAGAACTCAAGAACTCAAGAACTCAAGAACTCAAGAACTCAAGAACTCAAGAACTCAAGAACTCAAGAACTCAAGAACTCAAGAACTCAAGAACTCAAGAACTCAAGAACTCAAGAACTCAAGAACTCAAGAACTCAAGAACTCAAGAACTCAAGAACTCAAGAACTCAAGAACTCAAGAACTCAAGAACTCAAGAACTCAAGAACTCAAGAACTCAAGAACTCAAGAACTCAAGAACTCAAGAACTCAAGAACTCAAGAACTCAAGAACTCAAGAACTCAAGAACTCAAGAACTCAAGAACTCAAGGACTCAAGAACTCAAGAACTCAAGAACTCAAGAACTCAAGAACTCAAGAACTCAAGAACTCAAGAACTCAAGAACTCAAGAACTCAAGAACTCAAGAACTCAAGAACTCAAGAACTCAAGAACTCAAGAACTCAAGAACTCAAGAACTCAAGAACTCAAGAACTCAAGAACTCAAGAACTCAAGAACTCAAGAACTCAAGAACTCAAGAACTCAAGAACTCAAGAACTCAAGAACTCAAGAACTCAAGAACTCAAGAACTCAAGAACTCAAGAACTCAAGAACTCAAGAACTCAAGAACTCAAGAACTCAAGAACTCAAGAACTCAAGAACTCAAGAACTCAAGAACTCAAGAACTCAAGAACTCAAGAACTCAAGAACTCAAGAACTCAAGAACTCAAGAACTCAAGAACTCAAGAACTCAAGAACTCAAGAACTCAAGAACTCAAGAACTCAAGAACTCAAGAACTCAAGAACTCAAGAAATCAAGAACTCAAGAACTCAAGAACTCAAGAACTCAAGAACTCAAGAACTCAAGAACTCAAGAACTCAAGAACTCAAGAACTCAAGAACTCAAGAACTCAAGAACTCAAGAACTCAAGAACTCAAGAACTCAAGAACTCAAGAACTCAAGAACTCAAGAACTCAAGAACTCAAGAACTCAAGAACTCAAGAACTCAAGAACTCAAGAACTCAAGAACGAAATAACGAAATAACGAAAGAACGAAAGAACGAAAGAACGAAAGAACGAAAGAACGAAAGAACGAAAGAACGAAAGAACGAAAGAACGAAAGAACGAAAGAACGAAAGAACGAAAGAACGAAAGAACGAAAGAACGAAAGAACGAAAGAACGAAAGAACGAAAGAACGAAAGAACGAAAGAACGAAAGAACGAAAGAACGAAAGAACGAAAGAACGAAAGAACGAAAGAACGAAAGAACGAAAGAACGAAAGAACGAAAGAACGAAAGAACGAAAGAACGAAAGAACGAAAGAACGAAAGAACGAAAGAACGAAAGAACGAAAGAACGAAAGACCGAAAGAACGAAAGAACGAAAGAACGAAAGAACGAAAGAACGAAAGCACGAAAGAACGAAAGAACGAAAGAACGAAAGAACGAAAGAACGAAAGAACGAAAGAACGAAAGAACGAAAGAACGAAAGAACGAAAGAACGAAAGAACGAAAGAACGAAAGAACGAAAGAACGAAAGAACGAAAGAACGAAAGAACGAAAGAACGAAAGAACGAAAGAACGAAGGAACGAAAGAACGAAAGAACGAAAGAACGAAAGAACGAAAGAACGAAAGAACGAAAGAACGAAAGAACGAAAGAACGAAAGAACGAAAGAACGAAAGAACGAAAGAACGAAAGAACGAAAGAACGAAAGAACGAAAGAACGAAAGAACGAAAGAACGAAAGAACGAAAGAACGAAAGAACGAAAGAACGAAAGAACGAAAGAACGAAAGAACGAAAGAACGAAAGAACGAAAGAACGAAAGAACGAAAGAACGAAAGAACGAAAGAACGAAAGAACGAATGAACGAAAGAACGAAAGAACGAAAGAACGAAAGAACGAAAGAACGAAAGAACGAAAGAACGAAAGAACGAAAGAACGAAAGAACGAAAGAACGAAAGAACGAAAGAACTCAAGAACTCAAGAACTCAAGAACTCAAGAACTCAAGAACTCAAGAACTCAAGAACTCGAGAACTCAAGAACTCAAGAACTCAAGAACTCAAGAACTCAAGAACTCAAGAACTCAAGAACTCAAGAACTCAAGAACTCAAGAACTCAAGAACTCAAGAACTCAAGAACTCAAGAACTCATGAACTCAAGAACTCAAGAACTCAAGAACTCAAGAACTCAAGAACACAAGAACTCAAGAACTCAAGAACTCAAGAACTCAAGAACTCAAGAACTCAAGAACTCAAGAACTCAAAAACTCAAGAACTCAAGAACTCAAGAACTCAAGAACTCAAGAACTCAAGAACTCAAGAACTCAAGAACTCAAGAACTCAAGAACTCAAGAACTCAAGAACTCAAGAACTCAAGAACTCAAGAACTCAAGAACTCAAGAACTCAAGAACTCAAGAACTCAAGAACTCAAGAACTCAAGAACTCAAGAACTCAAGAACTCAAGAACTCAAGAACTCAAGAACTCAAGAACTCAAGAACTCAAGAACTCAAGAACTCAAGAACTCAAGAAATCAAGAACTCAAGAACTCAAGAACTCAAGAACTCAAGAACTCAAGAACTCAAGAACTCAAGAACTCAAGAACTCAAGAACTCAAGAACTCAAGAACTCAAGAACTCAAGAACTCAAGAACTCAAGAACTCAAGAACTCAAGAACTCAAGAACTCAAGAACTCAAGAACTCAAGAACTCAAGAACTCAAGAACTCAAGAACTCATGAACTCAAGAAATCAAGAACTCAAGAACTCAAGAAATCAAGAACTCAAGAACTCAAGAACTCAAGAACTCAAGAACTCAAGAACTCAAGAACTCAAGAACTCAAGAACTCAAGAACTCAAGAACTCAAGAACTCAAGAACTCAAGAACTCAAGAACTCAAGAACTCAAGAACTCAAGAACTCAAGAACTCAAGAACTCATGAACTCAAGAACTCAAGAACTCAAGAACTCAAGAACTCAAGAACACAAGAACTCAAGAACTCAAGAACTCAAGAACTCAAGAACTCAAGAACTCAAGAACTCAAGAACTCAAAAACTCAAGAACTCAAGAACTCAAGAACTCAAGAACTCAAGAACTCAAGAACTCAAGAACTCAAGAACTCAAGAACTCAAGAACTCAAGAACTCAAGAACTCAAGAACTCAAGAACTCAAGAACTCAAGAACTCAAGAACTCAAGAACTCAAGAACTCAAGAACTCAAGAACTCAAGAACTCAAGAACTCAAGAACTCAAGAACTCAAGAACTCAAGAACTCAAGAACTCAAGAACTCAAGAACTCAAGAACTCAAGAACTCAAGAACTCAAGAACTCAAGAACTCAAGAACTCAAGAACTCAAGAACTCAAGAACTCAAGAACTCAAGAACTCAGGAACTCAAGAACTCAAGAACTCAAGAACTCAAGAACTCAAGAACTCAAGAACTCAAGAACTCAAGAACTCAAGAACTCAAGAACTCAAGAACTCAAGAACTCAAGAACTCAAGAACTCAAGAACTCAAGAACTCAAGAACTCAAGAACTCAAGAACTCAAGAACTCAAGAACACAAGAACTCAAGAACTCAAGAACTCAAGAACTCAAGAACTCAAGAACTCAAGAACTCAAGAACTCAAGAACTCAAGAACTCAAGAACTCAAGAACTCAAGAACGAAAGTACGAAAGAACGAAATAACGAAAGAACGAAAGAACGAAAGAACGAAAGAACGAAAGAACGAAAGAACGAAAGAACGAAAGAACGAAAGAACGAAAGAACGAAAGAACGAAAGAACGAAAGAACGAAAGAACGAAAGAACGAAAGAACGAAAGAACGAAAGAACGAAAGAACGAAAGAACGAAAGAACGAAAGAACGAAAGAACGAAAGAACGAAAGAACGAAAGAACGAAAGAACGAAAGAACGAAAGAACGAAAGAACGAAAGAACGAAAGAACGAAAGAACGAAAGAACGAAAGAACGAAAGAACGAAAGAACGAAAGAACGAAAGAACGAAAGAACGATAGAACGAAAGAACGAAAGAACGAAAGAACGAAAGAACGAAAGAACGAAAGAACGAAAGAACGAAAGAACGAAAGAACGAAAGAACGAAAGAACGAAAGAACGAAAGAACGAAAGAACTCAAGAACTCAAGAACTCAAGAACTCAAGAACTCAAGAACTCAAGAACTCAAGAACTCAAGAACTCAAGAACTCAAGAACTCAAGAACTCAAGAACTCAAGAACTCAAGAACTCAGGAACTCAAGAACTCAAGAACTCAAGAACTCAAGAACTCAAGAAATCAAGAACTCAAGAACTCAAGAACTCAAGAACTCAAGAACTCAAGAACTCAAGAACTCAAGAACTCAAGAACTCAAGAACTCAAGAACTCAAGAACTCAAGAACTCAAGAACTCAAGAACTCAAGAACTCAAGAACTCAAGAACTCAAGAACTCAAGAACTCAAGAACTCAAGAACTCAAGAACTCAAGAACTCAAGAACTCAAGAACTCAAGAACTCAAGAACTCAAGAACTCAAGAACTCAAGAACTCAAGAACTCAAGAACTCAAGAACTCAAGAACTCAAGAACTCAAGAACTCAAGAACTCAAGAACTCAAGAACTCAAGAACTCAAGAACTCAAGAACTCAAGAACTCAAGAACTCAAGAACTCAAGAACTCAAGAACTCAAGAACTCAAGAACTCAAGAACTCAAGAACTCAAGAACTCAAGAACTCAAGAACTCAAGAACTCAAGAACTCAAGAACTCAAGAACTCAAGAACTCAAGAACTCATGAACTCAAGAACTCAAGAACACAAGAACTCAAGAACTCAAGAACTCAAGAACTCAAGAACTCAAGAACTCAAGAAATCAAGAACTCAAGAACTCAAGAACTCAAGAACTCAAGAACTCAAGAACTCAAGAACTCAAGAACTCAAGAACTCAAGAACTCAAGAACTCAAGAACTCAAGAACTCAAGAACTCAAGAACTCAAGAACTCAAGAACTCAAGAACTCAAGAACTCCAGAACTCAAGAACTCAAGAACTCAAGAACTCAGGAACTCAGGAACTCAAGAACTCCAGAACTCAAGAACTCAAGAACTCAAGAACTCAAGAACTCAAGAACACAAGAACTCAAGAACTCAAGAACTCAAGAACTCAAGAACTCAAGAACTCAAGAACTCAAGAACTCAAGAACTCATGAACTCAAGAACTCAAGAACTCAAGAACTCAAGAACTCAAGAACTCAAGAACTCAAGAACTCAAGAACTCAAGAACTCAAGAACTCAAGAACTCAAGAACTCAAGAACTCAAGAACTCAAGAACTCAAGAACTCAAGAACTCAAGAACTCAAGAACTCAAGAACTCAAGAACTCAAGAACTCAAGAACTCAAGAACTCAAGAACTCAAGAACTCAAGAACTCAAGAACTCAAGAACTCAAGAACTCAAGAACTCAAGAACTCAAGAACTCAAGAACTCAAGAACTCAAGAACTCAAGAACTCAAGAACTCAAGAACTCAAGAACTCAAGAACTCAAGAACTCAAGAACTCAAGAACTCAAGAACTCAAGAACTCAAGAACTCAAGAACTCAAGAACTCAAGAACTCAAGAACTCAAGAACTCAAGAACTCAAGAACTCAAGAACTCAAGAACTCAAGAACTCAAGAACTCAAGAACTCAAGAACTCAAGAACTCAAGAACTCAAGAACTCAAGAACTCAAGAACTCAAGAACTCAAGAACTCAAGAACTCAAGAACTCAAGAACTCAAGAACTCAAGAACTCAAGAACTCAAGAACTCAAGAACTCAAGAACTCAAGAACTCAAGAACTCAAGAACTCAAGAACTCAAGAACTCAAGAACTCAAGAACTCAAGAACTCAAGAACTCAAGAACTCAAGAACTCAAGAACTCAAGAACTCAAGAAATCAAGAACTCAAGAACTCAAGAACTCAAGAACTCAAGAACTCAAGAACTCAAGAACTCAAGAACTCAAGAACTCAAGAACTCAAGAACTCAAGAACTCAAGAACTCAAGAACTCAAGAACTCAAGAACTCAAGAACTCAAGAACTCAAGAACTCAAGAACTCAAGAACTCAAGAACTCATGAACTCAAGAACTCAAGAATTCAAGAACTCAAGAACTCAAGAACTCAAGAACTCAAGAACTCAAGAACTCAAGAACTCAAGAACTCAAGAACTCAAGAACTCAAGAACTCAAGAACGAAATAACGAAAGAACGAAAGAACGAAAGAACGAAAGAACGAAAGAACGAAAGAACGAAAGAACGATAGAACGAAAGAACGAAAGAACGATAGAACGAAAGAACGAAAGAACGAAAGAACGAAAGAACGAAAGAACGAAAGAACGAAAGAACGAAAGAACGAAAGAACGAAAGAACGAAAGAACGAAAGAACGAAAGAACGAAAGAACGAAAGAACGAAAGAACGAAAGAACGAAAGAACGAAAGAACGAAAGAACGAAAGAACGAAAGAACGAAAGAACGAAAGAACGAAAGAACGAAAGAACGAAAGAACGAAAGAACGAAAGAACGAAAGAACGAAAGAACGAAAGAGCGAAAGCACGAAAGAACGAAAGAACGAAAGAACGAAAGAACGAAAGAACGAAAGAACGAAAGAACGAAAGAACGAAAGAACGAAAGAACGAAAGAACGAAAGAACGAAAGAACGAAAGAACGAAAGAACGAAAGAACGAAAGAACGAAAGAACTCAAGAACTCAAGAACTCAAGAACTCAAGAACGAAAGAACGAAAGAACTCAAGAACTCAAGAACTCAAGAACTCAAGAACTCAAGAACTCAAGAACTCAAGAACTCAAGAACTCAAGAACTCAAGAACTCTAGAACTCAAGAACTCAAGAACTCAAGAACTCAAGAACTCAAGAACTCAAGAACTCAAGAACTCAAGAACGAAATAACGAAATAACGAAAGAACGAAAGAACGAAAGAACGAAAGAACGAAAGAACGAAAGAACGAAAGAACGAAAGAACGAAAGAACGAAAGAACGAAAGAACGAAAGAACGAAAGAACGAAAGAACGAAAGAACGAAAGAACGAAAGAACGAAAGAACGAAAGAACGAAAGAACGAAAGAACGAAAGAACGAAAGAACGAAAGAACGAAAGAACGAAAGAACGAAAGAACGAAAGACCGAAAGAACGAAAGAACGAAAGAACGAAAGAACGAAAGAACGAAAGCACGAAAGAACGAAAGAACGAAAGAACGAAAGAACGAAAGAACGAAAGAACGAAAGAACGAAAGAACGAAAGAACGAAAGAACGAAAGAACGAAAGAACGAAAGAACGAAAGAACGAAAGAACGAAAGAACGAAAGAACGAAAGAACGAAAGAACGAAAGAACGAAAGAACGAAAGAACTCAAGAACTCAAGAACTCAAGAACTCAAGAACTCAAGAACTCAAGAACTCAAGAACTCAAGAACTCAAGAACTCAAGAACTCAAGAACTCACGAACTCAAGAACTCAAGAACTCAAGAACTCAAGAACTCAAGAACTCAAGAACTCAAGAACTCAAGAACTCAAGAACTCAAGAACTCAAGAACTCAAGAACTCAAGAACTCAAGAACTCAAGAACTCAAGAACTCAAGAACTCAAGAACTCAAGAACTCAAGAACTCAAGAACTCAAGAACTCAAGAACTCAAGAACTCAAGAACTCAAGAACTCAAGAACTCAAGAACTCAAGAACTCAAGAACTCAAGAACTCAAGAACTCAAGAACTCAAGAACTCAAGAACTCAAGAACTCAAGAACTCAAGAACTCAAGAACTCAAGAACTCAAGAACTCAAGAACTCAAGAAATCAAGAACTCAAGAACTCAAGAACTCAAGAACTCAAGAACTCAAGAACTCAAGAACTCAAGAACTCAAGAACTCAAGAACTCAAGAACTCAAGAACTCAAGAACTCAAGAACTCAAGAACTCAAGAACTCAAGAACTCAAGAACTCAAGAACTCAAGAACTCAAGAACTCAAGAACTCAAGAACTCAAGAACTCAAGAACTCATGAACTCAAGAAATCAAGAACTCAAGAACTCAAGAACTCAAGAACTCAAGAACTCAAGAACTCAAGAACTCAAGAACTCAAGAACTCAAGAACTCAAGAACTCAAGAACTCAAGAACTCAAGAACTCAAGAACTCAAGAACTCAAGAACTCAAGAACTCAAGAACTCAAGAACTCAAGAACTCAAGAACTCATGAACTCAAGAACTCAAGAACTCAAGAACTCAAGAACTCAAGAACACAAGAACTCAAGAACTCAAGAACTCAAGAACTCAAGAACTCAAGAACTCAAGAACTCAAGAACTCAAAAACTCAAGAACTCAAGAACTCAAGAACTCAAGAACTCAAGAACTCAAGAACTCAAGAACTCAAGAACTCAAGAACTCAAGAACTCAAGAACTCAAGAACTCAAGAACTCAAGAACTCAAGAACTCAAGAACTCAAGAACTCAAGAACTCAAGAACTCAAGAACTCAAGAACTCAAGAACTCAAGAACTCAAGAACTCAAGAACTCAAGAACTCAAGAACTCAAGAACTCAAGAACTCAAGAAATCAAGAACTCAAGAACTCAAGAACTCAAGAACTCAAGAACTCAAGAACTCAAGAACTCAAGAACACAAGAACTCAAGAACTCAAGAACTCAAGAACTCAAGAACTCAAGAACTCAAGAACTCAAGAACTCAAGAACTCAAGAACTCAAGAACTCAAGAACGAAAGTACGAAAGAACGAAATAACGAAAGAACGAAAGAACGAAAGAACGAAAGAACGAAAGAACGAAAGAACGAAAGAACGAAAGAACGAAAGAACGAAAGAACGAAAGAACGAAAGAACGAAAGAACGAAAGAACGAAAGAACGAAAGAACGAAAGAACGAAAGAACGAAAGAACGAAAGAACGAAAGAACGAAAGAACGAAAGAACGAAAGAACGAAAGAACGAAAGAACGAAAGAACGAAAGAACGAAAGAACGAAAGAACGAAAGAACGAAAGAACGAAAGAACGAAAGAACGAAAGAACGATAGAACGAAAGAACGAAAGAACGAAAGAACGAAAGAACGAAAGAACGAAAGAACGAAAGAACGAAAGAACGAAAGAACGAAAGAACGAAAGAACGAAAGAACGAAAGAACGAAAGAACGAAAGCACGAAAGAACGAAAGAACGAAAGAACGAAAGAACGAAAGAACGAAAGAACGAAAGAACGAAAGAACGAAAGAACGAAAGAACGAAAGAACGAAAGAACGAAAGAACGAAAGAACGAAAGAACGAAAGAACGAAAGAACGAAAGAACGAAAGAACGAAAGAACTCAAGAACTCAAGAACTCAAGAACTCAAGAACTCAAGAACTCAAGAACTCAAGAACTCAAGAACTCAAGAACTCAAGAACTCAAGAACTCAAGAACTCAAGAACTCAAGAACTCAAGAACTCAAGAACTCAAGAACTCATGAACTCAAGAACTCAAGAACTCAAGAACTCAAGAACTCAAGAACACAAGAACTCAAGAACTCAAGAACTCAAGAACTCAAGAACTCAAGAACTCAAGAACTCAAGAACTCAAGAACTCAAGAACTCAAGAACTCAAGAACTCAAGAACGAAAGTACGAAAGAACGAAATAACGAAAGAACGAAAGAACGAAAGAACGAAAGAACGAAAGAACGAAAGAACGAAAGAACGAAAGAACGAAAGAACGAAAGAACGAAAGAACGAAAGAACGAAAGAACGAAAGAACGAAAGAACGAAAGATCGAAAGAACGAAAGAACGAAAGAACGAAAGAACGAAAGAACGAAAGAACGAAAGAACGAAAGAACGAAAGAACGAAAGAACGAAAGAACGAAAGAACGAAAGAACGAAAGAACGAAAGAACGAAAGAACGAAAGAACGAAAGAACGAAAGAACGAAAGAACGAAAGAACGAAAGAACGAAAGAACGAAAGAACGAAAGAACGAAAGAACGAAAGAACGAAAGAACGAAAGAACGAAAGAACGAAAGAACGAAAGAACGAAAGAACGAAAGAACGAAAGAACGAAAGCACGAAAGAACGAAAGAACGAAAGAACGAAAGAACGAAAGAACGAAAGAACGAAAGAACGAAAGAACGAAAGAACGAAAGAACGAAAGAACGAAAGAACGAAAGAACGAAAGAACGAAAGAACGAAAGAACGAAAGAACGAAAGAACTCAAGAACTCAAGAACTCAAGAACTCAAGAACTCAAGAACTCAAGAACTCAAGAACTCAAGAACTCAAGAACTCAAGAACTCAAGAACTCAAGAACTCAAGAACTCAAGAACTCAAGAACTCAAGAACGAAAGAACGAAAGAACGAAAGAACGAAAGAACGAAAGAACGAAAGAACGAAAGAACGAAAGAACGAAAGAACGAATGAACGAAAGAACGAAAGAACGAAAGAACGAAAGAACGAAAGAACGAAAGAACGAAAGAACGAAATAACGAAAGAACGAAAGAACGAAAGAACGAAAGAACGAAACAACGAAAGAACGAAAGAACGAAAGAACGAAAGAACGAAAGAACGAAAGAACGAGAGAACGAGAGAACGAGAGAACGAGAGAACGAGAGAACGAGAGAACGAAAGAACGAGAGAACGAAAGAACGAAAGAACGAAAGAACGAAAGAACGAAAGAACGAAAGAACGAAAGAACGAAAGAACGAAAGAACGAAAGAACGAAAGAACGAAAGAACGAAAGAACGAAAGAACGAAAGAACGAAAGAACGAAAGAACGAAAGAACGAAAGAACGAAAGAACGAAAGAACGAAAGAACGAAAGAACGAAAGAACGAAAGAACGAAAGAACGAAAGAACGAAAGAACGAAAGAACGAAAGAACGAAAGAACGAAAGAACGAAAGAACGAAAGAACGAAAGAACGAAAGAACGAAAGAACGAAAGAACGAAAGAACGAAAGAACGAAAGAACGAAAGAACGAAAGAACGAAAGAACGAAAGAACGAAAGAACGAAAGAACGAAAGAACGAAAGAACGAAAGAACGAAAGAACGAAAGAACGAAAGAACGAAAGAACGAAAGAACGAAAGAACGAAAGAACGAAAGAACGAAAGAACGAAATAACGAAAGAACGAAAGAACGAAATAACGAAAGAACGAAAGAACGAAAGAACGAAAGAACGAAAGAACGAAAGAACGAAAGAACGAAAGAACGAAAGAACGAAAGAACGAAAGAACGAAAGAACGAAAGAACGAAAGAACGAAAGAACGAAAGAACGAAAGAACGAAAGAACGAAAGAACGAAAGAACGAAAGAACGAAAGAACGAAAGAACGAAAGAACGAAAGAACGAAAGAACGAAAGAACGAAAGAACGAAAGAACGAAAGAACGAAAGAACGAAAGAACGAAAGAACGAAAGAACGAAAGAACGAAAGAACGAAAGAACGAAAGAACGAAAGAACGAAAGAACGAAAGAACGAAAGAACGAAAGAACGAAAGCACGAAAGAACGAAAGAACGAAAGAACGAAAGAACGAAAGAACGAAAGAACGAAAGAACGAAAGAACGAAAGAACGAAAGAACGAAAGAACGAAAGAACGAAAGAACGAAAGAACGAAAGAACGAAAGAACGAAAGAACGAAAGAACTCAAGAACTCAAGAACTCAAGAACTCAAGAACTCAAGAACTCAAGAACTCAAGAACTCAAGAACTCAAGAACTCAAGAACTCAAGAACGAAAGAACGAAAGAACGAAAGAACGAAAGAACGAAAGAACGAAAGAACGAAAGAACGAAAGAACGAAAGAACGAAAGAACGAAAGAACGAAAGAACGAAAGAACGAAAGAACGAAAGAACGAAAGAACGAAAGAACGAAAGAACGAAAGAACGAAAGAACGAAAGAACGAAAGAACGAAAGAACGAAATATCGAAAGAACGAAAGAACGAAAGAACGAAAGAACGAAACAACGAAAGAACGAAAGAACGAAAGAACGAAAGAACGAAAGAACGAAAGAACGAGAGAACGAGAGAACGAGAGAACGAGAGAACGAGAGAACGAGAGAACGAAAGAACGAGAGAACGAAAGAACGAAAGAACGAAAGAACGAAAGAACGAAAGAACGAAAGAACGAAAGAACGAAAGAACGAAAGAACGAAAGAACGAAAGAACGAAAGAACGAAAGAACGAAAGAACGAAAGAACGAAAGAACGAAAGAACGAAAGAACGAAAGAACGAAAGAACGAAAGAACGAAAGAACGAAAGAACGAAAGAACGAAAGAACGAAAGAACGAAAGAACGAAAGAACGAAAGAACGAAAGAACGAAAGAACGAAAGAACGAAAGAACGAAAGAACGAAAGAACGAAAGAACGAAAGAACGAAAGAACGAAAGAACGAAAGAACGAAAGAACGAAAGAACGAAAGAACGAAAGAACGAAAGAACGAAAGAACGAAAGAACGAAAGAACGAAAGAACGAAAGAACGAAAGAACGAAAGAACGAAAGAACGAAAGAACGAAAGAACGAAAGAACGAAAGAACGAAAGAACGAAAGAACGAAAGAACGAAAGAACGAAAGAACGAAAGAACGAAAGAACGAAAGAACGAAAGAACGAAATAACGAAAGAACGAAAGAACGAAAGAACGAAAGAACGAAAGAACGAAAGAACGAAAGAACGAAAGAACGAAAGAACGAAAGAACGAAAGAACGAGAGAACGAGAGAACGAGAGAACGAGAGAACGAGAGAACGAGAGAACGAGAGAACGAGAGAACGAAAGAACGAAAGAACGAAAGAACGAAAGAACGAAAGAACGAAAGAACGAAAGAACGAAAGAACGAAAGAACGAAAGAACGAAAGAACGAAAGAACGAAAGAACGAAAGAACGAAAGAACGAAAGAACGAAAGAACGAAAGAACGAAAGAACGAAAGAACGAAAGAACGAAAGAACGAAAGAACGAAAGAACGAAAGAACGAAAGAACGAAAGAACGAAAGAACTCAAGAACTCAAGAACTCAAGAACTCAAGAACTCAAGAACTCAAGAACTCAAGAACTCAAGAACTCAAGAACTCAAGAACTCAAGAACTCAAGAACTCAAGAACTCAAGAACTCAAGAACTCAAGAACTCAAGAACTCAAGAACTCAAGAACTCAAGAACTCAAGAACTCAAGAACTCAAGAACTCAAGAACTCAAGAACTCAAGAACTCAAGAACTCAAGAACTCAAGAACTCAAGAACTCAAGAACTCAAGAACTCAAGAACTCAAGAACTCAAGAACTCAAGAACTCAAGAACTCAAGAACTCAAGAACTCAAGAACTCAAGAACTCAAGAACTCAAGAACTCAAGAACTCAAGAACTCAAGAACTCAAGAACTCAAGAACTCAAGAACTCAAGAACTCAAGAACTCAAGAACTCAAGAACTCAAGAACTCAAGAACTCAAGAACTCAAGAACTCATGAACTCAAGAACTCAAGAACTCAAGAACTCAAGAACTCAAGAACTCAAGAACTCAAGAACTCAAGAACTCAAGAACTCAAGAACTCAAGAACTCAAGAACTCAAGAACTCAAGAACTCAAGAACTCAAGAACTCAAGAACTCAAGAACTCAAGAACTCAAGAACTCAAGAACTCAAGAACTCAAGAACTCAAGAACTCAAGAACTCCAGAACTCCAGAACTCCAGAACTCAAGAACTCAAGAACTCAAGAACTCAAGAACTCAAGAACTCAAGAACTCAAGAACTCAAGAACTCAAGAACTCAAGAACTCAAGAACTCAAGAACTCAAGAACTCAAGAACTCAAGAACTCAAGAACTCAAGAACTCAAGAACTCAAGAACTCAAGAACTCAAGAACTCAAGAACTCAAGAACTCAAGAACTCAAGAACGAAAGTACGAAAGAACGAAATAACGAAAGAACGAAAGAACGAAAGAACGAAAGAACGAAAGAACGAAAGAACGAAAGAACGAAAGAACGAAAGAACGAAAGAACGAAAGAACGAAAGAACGAAAGAACGAAAGAACGAAAGAACGAAAGAACGAAAGAACGAAAGAACGAAAGAACGAAAGAACGAAAGAACGAAAGAACGAAAGAACGAAAGAACGAAAGAACGAAAGAACGAAAGAACGAAAGAACGAAAGAACGAAAGAACGAAAGAACGAAAGAACGAAAGAACGAAAGAACGAAAGAACGAAAGAACGAAAGAACGAAAGAACGAAAGAACGAAAGAACGAAAGAACGAAAGAACGAAAGAACGAAAGAACGAAAGAACGAAAGAACGAAAGAACGAAAGAACGAAAGAACGAAAGAACGAAAGAACGAAAGAACGAAAGAACGAAAGAACGAAAGCACGAAAGAACGAAAGAACGAAAGAACGAAAGAACGAAAGAACGAAAGAACGAAAGAACGAAAGCACGAAAGAACGAAAGAACGAAAGAACGAAAGAACGAAAGAACGAAAGAACGAAAGAACGAAAGAACGAAAGAACGAAAGAACGAAAGAACGAAAGAACGAAAGAACGAAAGAACGAAAGAACTCAAGAACTCAAGAACTCAAGAACTCAAGAACTCAAGAACTCAAGAACTCAAGAACTCAAGAACTCAAGAACTCAAGAACTCAAGAACTCAAGAACTCAAGAACTCAAGAACTCAAGAACTCAAGAACTCATGAACTCAAGAACTCAAGAACTCAAGAACTCAAGAACTCAAGAACACAAGAACTCAAGAACTCAAGAACTCAAGAACTCAAGAACTCAAGAACTCAAGAACTCAAGAACTCAAGAACTCAAGAACTCAAGAACTCAAGAACTCAAGAACGAAAGTACGAAAGAACGAAATAACGAAAGAACGAAAGAACGAAAGAACGAAAGAACGAAAGAACGAAAGAACGAAAGAACGAAAGAACGAAAGAACGAAAGAACGAAAGAACGAAAGAACGAAAGAACGAAAGAACGAAAGAACGAAAGAACGAAAGAACGAAAGAACGAAAGAACGAAAGAACGAAAGAACGAAAGAACGAAAGAACGAAAGAACGAAAGAACGAAAGAACGAAAGAACGAAAGAACGAAAGAACGAAAGAACGAAAGAACGAAAGAACGAAAGAACGAAAGAACGAAAGAACGAAAGAACGAAAGAACGAAAGAACGAAAGAACGAAAGAACGAAAGAACGAAAGAACGAAAGAACGAAAGAACGAAAGAACGAAAGAACGAAAGAACGAAAGAACGAAAGAACGAAAGAACGAAAGAACGAAAGCACGAAAGAACGAAAGAACGAAAGAACGAAAGAACGAAAGAACGAAAGAACGAAAGAACGAAAGAACGAAAGAACGAAAGAACGAAAGAACGAAAGAACGAAAGAACGAAAGAACGAAAGAACGAAAGAACGAAAGAACGAAAGAACGAAAGAACGAAAGAACGAAAGAACGAAAGAACGAAAGAACGAAAGAACGAAAGAACGAAAGAACGAAAGAACGAAAGAACGAAAGAACGAAAGAACGAAAGAACGAAAGAGCGAAAGAACGAAAGAACGAAAGAACGAAAGAACGAAAGAACGAAAGAACGAAAGAACGAAAGAACGAAAGAACGAAAGAACGAAAGAACGAAAGAACGAAAGAACGAAAGAACGAAAGAACGAAAGAACGAAAGAACGAAAGAACGAAAGAACGAAAGAACGAAAGAACGAAAGAACGAAAGAACGAAAGAACGAAAGAACGAAAGAACGAAAGAACGAAAGAACGAAAGAACGAAAGAACGAAATAACGAAAGAACGAAAGAACGAAAGAACGAAAGAACGAAAGAACGAAAGAACGAAAGAACGAAAGAACGAAAGAACGAGAGAACGAGAGAACGAGAGAACGAGAGAACGAGAGAACGAGAGAACGAGAGAACGAAAGAACGAGAGAACGAAAGAACGAAAGAACGAAAGAACGAAAGAACGAAAGAACGAAAGAACGAAAGAACGAAAGAACGAAAGAACGAAAGAACGAAAGAACGAAAGAACGAAAGAACGAAAGAACGAAAGAACGAAAGAACGAAAGAACGAAAGAACGAAAGAACGAAAGAACGAAAGAACGAAAGAACGAAAGAACGAAAGAACGAAAGAACGAAAGAACGAAAGAACGAAAGAACGAAAGAACGAAAGAACGAAAGAACGAAAGAACGAAAGAACGAAAGAACGAAAGAACGAAAGAACGAAAGAACGAAAGAACGAAAGAACGAAAGAACGAAAGAACGAAAGAACGAAAGAACGAAAGAACGAAAGAACGAAAGAACGAAAGAACGAAAGAACGAAAGAACGAAAGAACGAAAGAACGAAAGAACGAAAGAACGAAAGAACGAAAGAACGAAAGAACGAAAGAACGAAAGAACGAAAGAACGAAAGAACGAAAGAACGAAAGAACGAAAGAACGAAAGAACGAAAGAACGAAAGAACGAAAGAACGAAAGAACGAAAGAACGAAATAACGAAAGAACGAAAGAACGAAAGAACGAAACAACGAAAGAACGAAAGAACGAAAGAACGAAAGAACGAAAGAACGAAAGAACGAAAGAACGAAAGAACGAGAGAACGAGAGAACGAGAGAACGAGAGAACGAGAGAACGAGAGAACGAAAGAACGAGAGAACGAAAGAACGAAAGAACGAAAGAACGAAAGAACGAAAGAACGAAAGAACGAAAGAACGAAAGAACGAAAGAACGAAAGAACGAAAGAACGAAAGAACGAAAGAACGAAAGAACGAAAGAACGAAAGATCGAAAGAACGAAAGAACGAAAGAACGAAAGAACGAAAGAACGAAAGAACGAAAGAACGAAAGAACGAAAGAACGAAAGAACGAAAGAACGAAAGAACGAAAGAACGAAAGAACGAAAGAACGAAAGAACGAAAGAACTCAAGAACTCAAGAACTCAAGAACTCAAGAACTCAAGAACTCAAGAACTCAAGAACTCAAGAACTCAAGAACTCAAGAACTCAAGAACTCAAGAACTCAAGAACTCAAGAACTCAAGAACTCAAGAACTCAAGAACTCAAGAACTCAAGAACTCAAGAACTCAAGAACTCAAGAACTCAAGAACTCAAGAACTCAAGAACTCAAGAACTCAAGAACTCAAGAACTCAAGAACTCAAGAACTCAAGAACTCAAGAACTCAAGAACTCAAGAACTCAAGAACTCAAGAACTCAAGAACTCAAGAACTCAAGAACTCAAGAACTCAAGAACTCAAGAACTCAAGAACTCAAGAACTCAAGAACTCAAGAACTCAAGAACTCAAGAACTCAAGAACTCAAGAACTCAAGAACTCATGAACTCAAGAACTCAAGAACTCAAGAACTCAAGAACTCAAGAACTCAAGAACTCAAGAACTCAAGAACTCAAGAACTCAAGAACTCAAGAACTCAAGAACTCAAGAACTCAAGAACTCAAGACCTCAAGAACTCAAGAACTCAAGAACTCAAGAACTCAAGAACTCAAGAACTCAAGAACTCAAGAACTCAAGAACTCAAGAACTCAAGAACTCCAGAACTCCAGAACTCCAGAACTCAAGAACTCAAGAACTCAAGAACTCAAGAACTCAAGAACTCAAGAAATCAAGAACTCAAGAACTCAAGAACTCAAGAACTCAAGAACTCAAGAACTCAAGAACTCAAGAACTCAAGAACTCAAGAACTCAAGAACTCAAGAACTCAAGAACTCAAGAACTCAAGAACTCAAGAACTCAAGAACTCAAGAACTCAAGAACTCAAGAACTCAAGAACTCAAGAACTCAAGAACTCAAGAACTCAAGAACTCAAGAACTCATGAACTCAAGAACTCAAGAACTCAAGAACTCAAGAACTCAAGAACACAAGAACTCAAGAACTCAAGAACTCAAGAACTCAAGAACTCAAGAACTCAAGAACTCAAGAACTCAAGAACTCAAGAACTCAAGAACTCAAGAACTCAAGAACTCAAGAACTCAAGAACTCAAGAACTCAAGAACGAAAGTACGAAAGAACGAAAGAACGAAAGAACGAAAGAACGAAAGAACGAAAGAACGAAAGAACGAAAGAACGAAAGAACGAAAGAACGAAAGAACGAAAGAACGAAAGAACGAAAGAACGAAAGAACGAAAGAACGAAAGAACGAAAGAACGAAAGAACGAAAGAACGAAAGAACGAAAGAACGAAAGAACGAAAGAACGAAAGAACGAAAGAACGAAAGAACGAAAGAACGAAAGAACGAAAGAACGAAAGAACGAAAGAACGAAAGAACGAAAGAACGAAAGAACGAAAGAACGAAAGAACGAAAGAACGAAAGAACGAAAGAACGAAAGAACGAAAGAACGAAAGAACGAAAGAACGAAAGAACGAAAGAACGAAAGAACGAAAGAACGAAAGAACGAAAGAACGAAAGAACGAAAGAACGAAAGAACGAAAGAACGAAAGAACGAAAGAACGAAAGAACGAAAGCACGAATGAACGAAAGAACGAAAGAACGAAAGAACGAAAGAACGAAAGAACGAAAGAACGAAAGAACGAAAGAACGAAAGAACGAAAGAACGAAAGAACGAAAGAACGAAAGAACGAAAGAACGAAAGAACGAAAGAACGAAAGAACGAAAGAAAGAAAGAACGAAAGAACGAAAGAACGAAAGAACGAAAGAACGAAAGAACGAAAGAACGAAAGAACGAAAGAACGAAAGAACGAAAGAACGAAAGAACGAAAGAACGAAAGAACGAAAGAACGAAAGAACGAAAGAACGAAAGAACGAAAGAACGAAAGAACGAAAGAACGAAAGAACGAAAGAACGAAAGAACGAAAGAACGAAAGAACGAAAGAACGAAAGAAAGAAAGAACGAAAGAACGAAAGAACGATAGAACGAAAGAACGAAAGAACGAAAGAACGAAAGAACGAAAGAACGAAAGAACGAAAGAACGAAAGAACGAAAGAACGAAAGAACGAAAGAACGAAAGAACGAAAGAACGAAAGAACGAAAGAACGAAAGAACGAAAGAACGAAAGAACGAAAGAACGAAAGAACGAAAGAACGAAAGAACGAAAGAACGAAAGAACGAAAGAACGAAAGAACGAAAGAACGAAAGAACGAAAGAACGAAAGAACGAAAGAACGAAAGAACGAAAGAACGAAAGAACGAAAGAACGAAAGAACGAAAGAACGAAAGAACGAAAGAACGAAAGAACGAAAGAACGAAAGAACGAATGAACGAAAGAACGAAAGAACGAAAGAACGAAAGAACGAAAGAACGAAAGAACGAAAGAACGAAAGAACGAAAGAACGAAAGAACGAAAGAACGAAAGAACGAAAGAACGAAAGAACGAAAGAACGAAAGAACGAAAGAACGAAAGAACGAAAGAACGAAAGAACGAAAGAACGAAAGAACGAAAGAACGAAAGAACACAAGAACTCAAGAACTCAAGAACTCAAGAACTCAAGAACTCAAGAACTCAAGAACTCAAGAACTCAAGAACTCAAGAACTCAAGAACTCAAGAACTCAAGAACTCAAGAACTCAAGAACTCAAGAACGAAAGAACGAAAGAACGAAAGAACGAAAGAACGAAAGAACGAAAGAACGATAGAACGAAAGAACGAAAGAACGAAAGAACGAAAGAACGAAAGAACGAAAGAACGAAAGAACGAAAGAACGAAAGAACGAAAGAACGAAAGAACGAAAGAACGAAAGAACGAAAGAACGAAAGAACGAAAGAACGAAAGAACGAAAGAACGAAAGAACGAAAGAACGAAAGAACGAAAGAACGAAAGAACGAAAGAACGAAAGAACGAAAGAACGAAAGAACGAAAGAACGAAAGAACGAAAGAACGAAAGAACGAAAGAACGAAAGAACGAAAGAACGAAAGAACGAAAGAACGAAAGAACGAAAGAACGAAAGAACGAAAGAACGAAAGAACGAAAGCACGAATGAACGAAAGAACGAAAGAACGAAAGAACGAAAGAACGAAAGAACGAAAGAACGAAAGAACGAAAGAACGAAAGAACGAAAGAACGAAAGAACGAAAGAACGAAAGAACGAAAGAACGAAAGAACGAAAGAACGAAAGAACGAAAGAAAGAAAGAACGAAAGAACGAAAGAACGAAAGAACGAAAGAACGAAAGAACGAAAGAACGAAAGAACGAAAGAACGAAAGAACGAAAGAACGAAAGAACGAAAGAACGAAAGAACGAAAGAACGAAAGAACGAAAGAACGAAAGAACGAAAGAACGAAAGAACGAAAGAACGAAAGAACGAAAGAACGAAAGAACGAAAGAACGAAAGAACGAAAGAACGAAAGAAAGAAAGAACGAAAGAACGAAAGAACGAAAGAACGAAAGAACGAAAGAACGAAAGAACGAAAGAACGAAAGAACGAAAGAACGAAAGAACGAAAGAACGAAAGAACGAAAGAACGAAAGAACGAAAGAACGAAAGAACGAAAGAACGAAAGAACGAAAGAACGAAAGAACGAAAGAACGAAAGAACGAAAGAACGAAAGAACGAAAGAACGAAAGAACGAAAGAACGAAAGAACGAAAGAACGAAAGAACGAAAGAACGAAAGAACGAAAGAACGAAAGAACGAAAGAACGAAAGAACGAAAGAACGAAAGAACGAAAGAACGAAAGAACGAAAGAACGAAAGAACGAAAGAACGAAAGAACGAAAGAACGAAAGAACGAAAGAACGAAAGAACGAAAGAACGAATGAACGAAAGAACGAAAGAACGAAAGAACGAAAGAACGAAAGAACGAAAGAACGAAAGAACGAAAGAACGAAAGAACGAAAGAACGAAAGAACGAAAGAACGAAAGAACGAAAGAACGAAAGAACGAAAGAACGAAAGAACGAAAGAACGAAAGAACGAAAGAACGAAAGAACGAAAGAACACAAGAACTCAAGAACTCAAGAACTCAAGAACTCAAGAACTCAAGAACTCAAGAACTCAAGAACTCAAGAACTCAAGAACTCAAGAACTCAAGAACTCAAGAACTCAAGAACTCAAGAACTCAAGAACTCAAGAACGAAAGAACGAAAGAACGAAAGAACGAAAGAACGATAGAACGAAAGAACGAAAGAACGAAAGAACGAAAGAACGAAAGAACGAAAGAACGAAAGAACGAAAGAACGAAAGAACGAAAGAACGAAAGAACGAAAGAACGAAAGAACGAAAGAACTCAAGAACTCAAGAACTCATGAACTCAAGAACTCAAGAACTCAAGAACTCAAGAACTCAAGAACTCAAGAACTCAAGAACTCAAGAACTCAAGAACTCAAGAACTCAAGAACTCAAGAACTCAAGAACTCAAGAACTCAAGACCTCAAGAACTCAAGAACTCAAGAACTCAAGAACTCAAGAACTCAAGAACTCAAGAACTCAAGAACTCAAGAACTCAAGAACTCAAGAACTCCAGAACTCCAGAACTCCAGAACTCAAGAACTCAAGAACTCAAGAACTCAAGAACTCAAGAACTCAAGAAATCAAGAACTCAAGAACTCAAGAACTCAAGAACTCAAGAACTCAAGAACTCAAGAACTCAAGAACTCAAGAACTCAAGAACTCAAGAACTCAAGAACTCAAGAACTCAAGAACTCAAGAACTCAAGAACTCAAGAACTCAAGAACTCAAGAACTCAAGAACTCAAGAACTCAAGAACTCAAGAACTCAAGAACTCAAGAACTCATGAACTCAAGAACTCAAGAACTCAAGAACTCAAGAACTCAAGAACTCAAGAACACAAGAACTCAAGAACTCAAGAACTCAAGAACTCAAGAACTCAAGAACTCAAGAACTCAAGAACTCAAGAACTCAAGAACTCAAGAACTCAAGAACTCAAGAACTCAAGAACTCAAGAACTCAAGAACTCAAGAACGAAAGTACGAAAGAACGAAAGAACGAAAGAACGAAAGAACGAAAGAACGAAAGAACGAAAGAACGAAAGAACGAAAGAACGAAAGAACGAAAGAACGAAAGAACGAAAGAACGAAAGAACGAAAGAACGAAAGAACGAAAGAACGAAAGAACGAAAGAACGAAAGAACGAAAGAACGAAAGAACGAAAGAACGAAAGAACGAAAGAACGAAAGAACGAAAGAACGAAAGAACGAAAGAACGAAAGAACGAAAGAACGAAAGAACGAAAGAACGAAAGAACGAAAGAACGAAAGAACGAAAGAACGAAAGAACGAAAGAACGAAAGAACGAAAGAACGAAAGAACGAAAGAACGAAAGAACGAAAGAACGAAAGAACGAAAGAACGAAAGAACGAAAGAACGAAAGAACGAAAGAACGAAAGAACGAAAGAACGAAAGAACGAAAGAACGAAAGCACGAATGAACGAAAGAACGAAAGAACGAAAGAACGAAAGAACGAAAGAACGAAAGAACGAAAGAACGAAAGAACGAAAGAACGAAAGAACGAAAGAACGAAAGAACGAAAGAACGAAAGAACGAAAGAACGAAAGAACGAAAGAAAGAAAGAACGAAAGAACGAAAGAACGAAAGAACGAAAGAACGAAATAACGAAAGAACGAAAGAACGAAAGAACGAAAGAACGAAAGAACGAAAGAACGAAAGAACGAAAGAACGAAAGAACGAAAGAACGAAAGAACGAAAGAACGAAAGAACGAAAGAACGAAAGAACGAAAGAACGAAAGAACGAAAGAACGAAAGAACGAAAGAACGAAAGAACGAAAGAACGAAAGAACGAAAGAACGAAAGAACGAATGAACGAAAGAACGAAAGAACGAAAGAACGAAAGAACGAAAGAACGAAAGAACGAAAGAACGAAAGAACGAAAGAACGAAAGAACGAAAGAACGAAAGAACGAAAGAACGAAAGAACGAAAGAACGAAAGAACGAAAGAACGAAAGAACGAAAGAACGAAAGAACGAAAGAACGAAAGAACGAAAGAACACAAGAACTCAAGAACTCAAGAACTCAAGAACTCAAGAACTCAAGAACTCAAGAACTCAAGAACTCAAGAACTCAAGAACTCAAGAACTCAAGAACTCAAGAACTCAAGAACTCAAGAACTCAAGAACTCAAGAACGAAAGAACGAAAGAACGAAAGAACGAAAGAACGAAAGAACGATAGAACGAAAGAACGAAAGAACGAAAGAACGAAAGAACGAAAGAACGAAAGAACGAAAGAACGAAAGAACGAAAGAACGAAAGAACGAAAGAACGAAAGAACGAAAGAACGAAAGAACGAAAGAACGAAAGAACGAAAGAACGAAAGAACGAAAGAACGAAAGAACGAAAGAACGAAAGAACGAAAGAACGAAAGAACGAAAGAACGAAAGAACGAAAGAACGAAAGAACGAAAGAACGAAAGAACGAAAGAACGAAAGAACGAAAGAACGAAAGAACGAAAGAACGAAAGAACGAAAGAACGAAAGAACGAAAGAACGAAAGAACGAAAGAACGAAAGAACGAAAGAACGAAAGAACGAAAGAACGAAAGAACGAAAGAACGAATGAACGAAAGAACGAAAGAACGAAAGAACGAAAGAACGAAAGAACGAAAGAACGAAAGAACGAAAGAACGAAAGAACGAAAGAACGAAAGAACGAAAGAACGAAAGAACGAAAGAACGAAAGAACGAAAGAACGAAAGAACGAAAGAACGAAAGAACGAAAGAACGAAAGAACGAAAGAACGAAAGAACGAAAGAACGAAAGAACGAAAGAACGAAAGAACGAAAGAACGAAAGAACGAAAGAACGAAAGAACGAAAGAACGAAAGAACGAAAGAACGAAAGAACGAAAGAACGAAAGAACGAAAGAACGAAAGAACGAAAGAACGAAAGAACGAAAGAACGAAAGAACGAAAGAACGAAAGAACGAAAGAACGAAAGAACGAAAGAACGAAAGAACGAAAGAACGAAAGAACGAAAGAACGAAAGAACGAAAGAACGAAAGAACGAAAGAACGAAAGAACGAAAGAACGAAAGAACGAAAGAACGAATGAACGAAAGAACGAAAGAACGAAAGAACGAAAGAACGAAAGAACGAAAGAACGAAAGAACGAAAGAACGAAAGAACGAAAGAACGAAAGAACGAAAGAACGAAAGAACGAAAGAACGAAAGAACGAAAGAACGAAAGAACGAAAGAACGAAAGAACGAAAGAACGAAAGAACGAAAGATCGAAAGAACGAAAGAACGAAAGAACGAAAGAACGAAAGAACGAAAGAACGAAAGAACGAAAGAACGAAAGAACGAAAGAACGAAAGAACGAAAGAACGAAAGAACGAAAGAACGAAAGAACGAAAGAACGAAAGAACGAAAGAACGAAAGCACGAATGAACGAAAGAACGAAAGAACGAAAGAACGAAAGAACGAAAGAACGAAAGAACGAAAGAACGAAAGAACGAAAGAACGAAAGAACGAAAGAACGAAAGAACGAAAGAACGAAAGAACGAAAGAACGAAAGAACGAAAGAACGAAAGAACGAAAGAAAGAAAGAACGAAAGAACGAAAGAACGAAAGAACGAAAGAACGAAAGAACGAAAGAACGAAAGAACGAAAGAACGAAAGAACGAAAGAACGAAAGAACGAAAGAACGAAAGAACGAAAGAACGAAAGAACGAAAGAACGAAAGAACGAAAGAACGAAAGAACGAAAGAACGAAAGAACGAAAGAACGAAAGAACGAAAGAACGAAAGAACGAAAGAACGAAAGAACGAAAGAACGAAAGAACGAAAGAACGAAAGAACGAAAGAACGAAAGAACGAAAGAACGAAAGAACGAAAGAACGAAAGAACGAAAGAACGAAAGAACGAAAGAACGAAAGAACGAAAGAACGAAAGAACGAAAGAACGAAAGAACGAAAGAACGAAAGAACGAAAGAACGAAAGAACGAAAGAACGAAAGAACGAAAGAACGAAAGAACGAAAGAACGAAAGAACGAAAGAACGAAAGAACGAAAGAACGAAAGAACGAAAGAACGAAAGAACGAAAGAACGAAAGAACGAAAGAACGAAAGAACGAAAGAACGAAAGAACGAAAGAACGAAAGAACGAAAGAACGAAAGAACGAAAGAACGAAAGAACGAAAGAACGAAAGAACGAAAGAACGAAAGAACGAAAGAACGAAAGAACGAAAGAACGAAAGAACGAAAGAACGAAAGAACGAAAGAACGAAAGAACGAAAGAACGAAAGAACGAAAGAACGAAAGAACGAAAGAACGAAAGAACGAAAGAACGAAAGAACGAAAGAACGAAAGAACGAAAGAACGAAAGAACGAAAGAACGAAAGAACGAAAGAACGAAAGAAAGAAAGAACGAAAGAACGAAAGAACGAAAGAACGAAAGAACGAAAGAACGAAAGAACGAAAGAACGAAAGAACGAAAGAACGAAAGAACGAAAGAACGAAAGAACGAAAGAACGAAAGAACGAAAGAACGAAAGAACGAAAGAACGAAAGAACGAAAGAACGAAAGAACGAAAGAACGAAAGAACGAAAGAACGAAAGAACGAAAGAACGAAAGAACGAAAGAACGAAAGAACGAAAGAACGAAAGAACGAAAGAACGAAAGAACGAAAGAACGAAAGAACGAAAGAACGAAAGAACGAAAGAACGAAAGAACGAAAGAACGAAAGAACGAAAGAACGAAAGAACGAAAGAACGAAAGAACGAAAGAACGAAAGAACGAAAGAACGAAAGAACGAAAGAACGAAAGAACGAAAGAACGAAAGAACGAAAGAACGAAAGAACGAAAGAACGAAAGAACGAAAGAACGAAAGAACGAAAGAACGAAAGAACGAAAGAACGAAAGAACGAAAGAACGAAAGAACGAAAGAACGAAAGAACGAAAGAACGAAAGAACGAAAGAACGAAAGAACGAAAGAACGAAAGAACGAAAGAACGAAAGAACGAAAGAACGAAAGAACGAAAGAACGAAAGAACGAAAGAACGAAAGAACGAAAGAACGAAAGAACGAAAGAACGAAAGAACGAAAGAACGAAAGAACGAAAGAACGAAAGAACGAAAGAACGAAAGAACGAAAGAACGAAAGAACGAAAGAACGAAAGAACGAAAGAACGAAAGAACGAAAGAACGAAAGAACGAAAGAACGAAAGAACTCAAGAACTCAAGAACTCAAGAACTCAAGAACTCAAGAACTCAAGAACTCAAGAACTCAAGAACTCAAGAACGAAATAACGAAAGAACGAAAGAACGAAAGAACGAAAGAACGAAAGAACGAAAGAACGAAAGAACGAAAGAACGAAAGAACGAAAGAACGAAAGAACGAAAGAACGAAAGAACGAAAGAACGAAAGAACGAAAGAACGTAAGAACGAAAGAACGAAAGAACGAAAGAACGAAAGAACGAAAGAACGAAAGAACGAAAGAACGAAAGAACGAAAGAACGAAAGAACGAAAGAACGAAAGAACGAAAGAACGAAAGAACGAAAGAACGAAAGAACGAAAGAACGAAAGAACGAAAGAACGAAAGAACGAAAGAACGAAAGAACGAAAGAACGAAAGAACGAAAGAACGAAAGAACGAAAGAACGAAAGAACGAAAGAACGAAAGAACGAAAGAACGAAAGAGCGAAAGAACGAAAGAACGAAAGAACGAAAGAACGAAAGAACGAAAGAACGAAAGAACGAAAGAACGAAAGAACGAAAGAACGAAAGAACGAAAGAACGAAAGAACGAAAGAACGAAAGAACGAAAGAACGAAAGAACGAAAGAACGAAAGAACGAAAGAACGAAAGAACGAAAGAACGAAAGAACGAAAGAACGAAAGAACGAAAGAACGAAAGAACGAAAGAACGAAAGAACGAAAGAACGAAAGAACGAAAGAACGAAAGAACGAAAGAACGAAAGAACGAAAGAACGAAAGAACGATAGAACGAAAGAACGAAAGAACGAAAGAACGAAAGAACGAAAGAACGAAAGCACGAAAGAACGAAAGAACGAAAGAACGAAAGAACGAAAGAACGAAAGAACGAAAGAACGAAAGAACGAAAGAACGAAAGAACGAAAGAACGAAAGAACGAAAGAACGAAAGAACGAAAGAACTCAAGAACTCAAGAACTCAAGAACTCAAGAACTCAAGAACTCAAGAACTCAAGAACTCAAGAACTCAAGAACTCAAGAACTCAAGAACGAAAGAACTCAAGAACTCAAGAACTCAAGAACTCAAGAACTCAAGAACTCAAGAACTCAAGAACTCAAGAACTCAAGAACTCAAGAACTCAAGAACTCAAGAACTCAAGAACTCAAGAACTCAAGAACTCAAGAACTCAAGAACTCAAGAACTCAAGAACTCAAGAACTCAAGAACTCAAGAACTCAAGAACTCAAGAACTCAAGAACTCAAGAACTCAAGAACTCAAGAACTCAAGAACTCAAGAACTCAAGAACTCAAGAACTCAAGAACTCAAGAACTCAAGAACTCAAGAACTCAAGAACTCAAGAACTCAAGAACTCAAGAACTCAAGAACTCAAGAACTCAAGAACTCAAGAACTCAAGAACTCAAGAACTCAAGAACTCAAGAACTCAAGAACTCAAGAACTCAAGAACTCAAGAACTCAAGAACTCAAGAACTCAAGAACTCAAGAACTCAAGAACTCAAGAACTCAAGAACTCAAGAACTCAAGAACTCAAGAACTCAAGAACTCAAGAACTCAAGAACTCAAGAACTCAAGAACTCAAGAACTCAAGAACTCAAGAACTCAAGAACTCAAGAACTCAAGAACTCAAGAACTCAAGAACTCAAGAACTCAAGAACTCAAGAACTCAAGAACTCAAGAACTCAAGAACTCAAGAACTCAAGAACTCATGAACTCAAGAACTCAAGAACTCAAGAACTCAAGAACTCAAGAACACAAGAACTCAAGAACTCAAGAACTCAAGAACTCAAGAACTCAAGAACTCAAGAACTCAAGAACTCAAGAACTCAAGAACTCAAGAACTCAAGAACTCAAGAACTCAAGAACTCAAGAACTCAAGAACTCAAGAACTCAAGAACTCAAGAACTCAAGAACTCAAGAACTCAAGAACTCAAGAACTCAAGAACTCAAGAACTCAAGAACTCAAGAACTCAAGAACTCAAGAACTCAAGAACTCAAGAACTCAAGAACTCAAGAACTCAAGAACTCAAGAACTCAAGAACTCAAGAACTCAAGAACTCAAGAACTCAAGAACTCAAGAACTCAAGAACTCAAGAACTCAAGAACTCAAGAACTCAAGAACTCAAGAACTCAAGAACTCAAGAACGAAAGTACGAAATAACGAAAGAACGAAAGAACGAAAGAACGAAAGAACGAAAGAACGAAAGAACGAAAGAACGAAAGAACGAAAGAACGAAAGAACGAAAGAACGAAAGAACGAAAGAACGAAAGAACGAAAGAACGAAAGAACGAAAGAACGAAAGAACGAAAGAACGAAAGAACGAAAGAACGAAAGAACGAAAGAACGAAAGAACGAAAGAACGAAAGAACGAAAGAACGAAAGAACGAAAGAACGAAAGAACGAAAGAACGAAAGAACGAAAGAACGAAAGAACGAAAGAACGAAAGATCGAAAGAACGAAAGAACGAAAGAACGAAAGAACGAAAGAACGAAAGAACGAAAGAACGAAAGAACGAAAGAACGAAAGCACGAAAGAACGAAAGAACGAAAGAACGAAAGAACGAAAGAACGAAAGAACGAAAGAACGAAAGAACGAAAGAACGAAAGAACGAAAGAACGAAAGAACGAAAGAACGAAAGAACGAAAGAACGAAAGAACTCAAGAACTCAAGAACTCAAGAACTCAAGAACTCAAGAACTCAAGAACTCAAGAACTCAAGAACTCAAGAACTCAAGAACTCAAGAACTCAAGAACTCAAGAACTCAAGAACTCAAGAACTCAAGAACTCAAGAACTCAAGAACTCAAGAACGAAAGTACGAAAGAACGAAAGAACGAAAGAACGAAAGAACGAAAGAACGAAAGAACGAAAGAACGAAAGAACGAAAGAACGAAAGAACGAAAGAACGAAAGAACGAAAGAACGAAAGAACGAAAGAACGAAAGAACGAAAGAACGAAAGAACGAAAGAACGAAAGAACGAAAGAACGAAAGAACGAAAGAACGAAAGAACGAAAGAACGAAAGAACGAAAGAACGAAAGAACGAAAGAACGAAAGAACGAAAGAACGAAAGAACGAAAGAACGAAAGAACGAAAGAACGAAAGAACGAAAGAACGAAAGAACGAAAGAACGAAAGAACGAAAGAACGAAAGAACGAAAGAACGAAAGAACGAAAGAACGAAAGAACGAAAGAACGAAAGAACGAAAGAACGAAAGAACGAAAGAACGAAAGAACGAAAGAACGAAAGAACGAAAGAACGAAAGAACGAAAGAACGAAAGAACGAAAGAACGAAAGAACGAAAGAACGAAAGCACGAAAGAACGAAAGAACGAAAGAACGAAAGAACGAAAGAACGAAAGAACGAAAGAACGAAAGAACGAAAGAACGAAAGAACGAAAGAACGAAAGAACCAAAGAACGAAAGAACTCAAGAACTCAAGAACTCAAGAACTCAAGAACTCAAGAACTCAAGAACTCAAGAACTCAAGAACTCAAGAACTCATGAACTCAAGAACTCAAGAACTCAAGAACTCAAGAACTCAAGAACTCAAGAACTCAAGAACACAAGAACTCAAGAACTCAAGAACTCAAGAACTCAAGAACTCAAGAACTCAAGAACTCAAGAACTCAAGAACTCAAGAACTCAAGAACTCAAGAACTCAAGAACTCAAGAACTCAAGAACTCAAGAACTCAAGAACTCAAGAACTCAAGAACTCAAGAACTCAAGAACTCAAGAACTCAAGAACTCAAGAACTCAAGAACTCAAGAACTCAAGAACTCAAGAACTCAAGAACTCAAGAACTCAAGAACTCAAGAACTCAAGAACTCAAGAACTCAAGAACTCAAGAACTCAAGAACTCAAGAACTCAAGAACTCAAGAACTCAAGAACTCAAGAACTCAAGAACTCAAGAACTCAAGAACTCAAGAACTCAAGAACTCAAGAACTCAAGAACTCAAGAACTCAAGAACTCAAGAACTCAAGAACTCAAGAACTCAAGAACTCAAGAACTCAAGAACTCAAGAACTCAAGAACTCAAGAACTCAAGAACTCAAGAACTCAAGAACTCAAGAACTCAAGAACTCAAGAACTCAAGAACTCAAGAACTCAAGAACTCAAGAACTCAGGTACTCAAGAACTCAAGAACTCAAGAACTCAAGAACTCAAGAACACAATAACTCAAGAACTCAAGAACTCAAGAACTCAAGAACTCAAGAACTCAAGAACTCAAGAACTCAAGAACTCAAGAACTCAAGAATTCAAGAACTCAAGAACTCAAGAACTCAAGAACTCAAGAACTCAAGAACTCAAGAACTCAAGAACTCAAGAACTCAAGAACTCAAGAACTCAGGAACTCAAGAACTCAAGAACTCAAGAACTCAAGAACTCAAGAACTCAAGAACTCAAGAACTCAAGAACTCAAGAACTCAAGAACTCAAGAACTCAAGAACTCAAGAACTCAAGAACTCAAGAACTCAAGAATTCAAGAACTCAAGAACTCAAGAACTCAAGAACTCAAGAACTCAAGAACTCAAGAACTCAAGAACTCAAGAACTCAAGAACTCAAGAACTCAAGAACTCAAGAACTCAAGAACTCAAGAACTCAAGAACTCAAGAACTCAAGAACTCAAGAACTCATGAACTCAAGAACTCAAGAACTCAAGAACTCAAGAACTCAAGAACACAAGAACTCAAGAACTCAAGAACTCAAGAACTCAAGAACTCAAGAACTCAAGAACTCAAGAACTCAAGAACTCAAGAACTCAAGAACTCAAGAACTCAAGAACTCAAGAACTCAAGAACTCAAGAACTCAAGAACTCAAGAACTCAAGAACTCAAGAACTCAAGAACTCAAGAACTCAAGAACTCAAGAACTCAAGAACTCGTGAACTCAAGAACTCAAGAACTCAAGAACTCAAGAACTCAAGAACACAAGAACTCAAGAACTCAAGAACTCAAGAACTCAAGAACTCAAGAACTCAAGAACTCAAGAACTCAAGAACTCAAGAACTCAAGAACTCAAGAACTCAAGAACTCAAGAACTCAAGAACTCAAGAACTCAAGAACTCAAGAACTCAAGAACTCAAGAACTCAAGAACTCAAGAACTCAAGAACTCAAGAACTCAAGAACTCAAGAACTCAAGAACTCAAGAACTCAAGAACTCAAGAACTCAAGAACTCAAGAACTCAAGAACTCAAGAACTCAAGAACTCAAGAACTCAAGAACTCAAGAACTCAAGAACTCAAGAATTCAAGAACTCAAGAATTCAAGAACTCAAGAACTCAAGAACTCAAGAACTCAAGAACTCAAGAACTCAAGAACTCAAGAACTCAAGAACTCAAGAACTCAAGAACTCAAGAACTCAAGAACTCAAGAACTCAAGAACTCAAGAACTCAAGAACTCAAGAACTCAAGAACTCATGAACTCAAGAACTCAAGAACTCAAGAACTCAAGAACACAAGAACTCAAGAACTCAAGAACTCAAGAACTCAAGAACTCAAGAACTCAAGAACTCAAGAACTCAAGAACTCAAGAACTCAAGAACTCAAGAACTCAAGAACTCAAGAACTCAAGAACGAAAGTACGAAAGAACGAAATAACGAAAGAACGAAAGAACGAAAGAACGAAAGAACGAAAGAACGAAAGAACGAAAGAACGAAAGAACGAAAGAACGAAAGAACGAAAGAACGAAAGAACGAAAGAACGAAAGAACGAAAGAACGAAAGAACGAAAGAACGAAAGAACGAAAGAACGAAAGAACGAAAGAACGAAAGAACGAAAGAACGAAAGAACGAAAGAACGAAAGAACGAAAGAACGAAAGAACGAAAGAACGAAAGAACGAAAGAACGAAAGAACGAAAGAACGAAAGAACGAAAGAACGAAAGAACGAAAGAACGAAAGAACGAAAGAACGAAAGAACGAAAGAACGAAAGAACGAAAGAACGAAAGAACGAAAGCACGAAAGAACGAAAGAACGAAAGAACGAAAGAACGAAAGAACGAAAGAACGAAAGAACGAAAGAACGAAAGAACGAAAGAACGAAAGAACGAAAGAACGAAAGAACGAAAGAACGAAAGAACGAAAGAACGAATGAACGAAAGAACTCAAGAACTCAAGAACTCAAGAACTCAAGAACTCAAGAACTCAAGAACTCAAGAACTCAAGAACTCAAGAACTCAAGAACTCAAGAACTCAAGAACTCAAGAACTCAAGAACTCAAGAACTCAAGAACTCAAGAATGAAAGAACGAAAGAACGAAAGAACGAAAGAACGAAAGAACGAAAGAACGAAAGAACGAAAGAACGAAAGAACGAAAGAACGAAAGAACGAAAGAACGAAAGAACGAAAGAACGAAAGAACGAAAGAACGAAAGAACGAAAGAACGAAAGAACGAAAGAACGAAAGAACGAAAGAACGAAAGAACGAAAGAACGAAAGAACGAAAGAACGAAAGAACGAAAGAACGAAAGAACGAAAGAACGAAAGAACGAAAGAACGAAAGAACGAAAGAACGAAAGAACGAAAGAACGAAAGAACGAAAGAACGAAAGAACGAAAGAACGAAAGAACGAAAGAACGAAAGAACGAAAGAACGAAAGAACGAAAGAACGAAAGAACGAAAGAACGAAAGAACGAAAGAACGAAAGAACGAAAGAACGAAAGAACGAAAGAACGAAAGAACGAAAGAACGAAAGAACGAAAGAACGAAAGAACGAAAGAACGAAAGAACGAAAGAACGAAAGAACGAAAGAACGAAAGAACGAAAGAACGAAAGAACGAAAGAACGAAAGAACGAAAGAACGAAAGAACGAAAGAACGAAAGAACGAAAGAACGAAAGCACGAAAGAACGAAAGAACGAAAGAACGAAAGAACGAAAGCACGAAAGAACGAAAGAACGAAAGAACGAAAGAACGAAAGAACGAAAGAACGAAAGAACGAAAGAACGAAAGAACGAAAGAACGAAAGAACGAAAGAACGAAAGAACGAAAGAACGAAAGAACGAAAGAACGAAAGAACGAAAGAACGAAAGAACTCAAGAACTCAAGAACTCAAGAACTCAAGAACTCAAGAACTCAAGAACTCAAGAACTCAAGAACTCAAGAACTCAAGAACTCAAGAACTCATGAACTCAAGAACTCAAGAACTCAAGAACTCAAGAACTCAAGAACACAAGAACTCAAGAACTCAAGAACTCAAGAACTCAAGAACTCAAGAACTCAAGAACTCAAGAACTCAAGAACTCAAGAACTCAAGTACTCAAGAACTCAAGAACTCAAGAACTCAAGAACTCAAGAACTCAAGAACGAAAGTACGAAAGAACGAAATAACGAAAGAACGAAAGAACGAAAGAACGAAAGAACGAAAGAACGAAAGAACGAAAGAACGAAAGAACGAAAGAACGAAAGAACGAAAGAACGAAAGAACGAAAGAACGAAAGAACGAAAGAACGAAAGAACGAAAGAACGAAAGAACGAAAGAACGAAAGAACGAAAGAACGAAAGAACGAAAGAACGAAAGAACGAAAGAACGAAAGAACGAAAGAACGAAAGAACGAAAGAACGAAAGAACGAAAGAACGAAAGAACGAAAGAACGAAAGAACGAAAGAACGAAAGAACGAAAGAACGAAAGAACGAAAGAACGAAAGAACGAAAGAACGAAAGCACGAAAGAACGAAAGAACGAAAGAACGAAAGAACGAAAGAACGAAAGAACGAAAGATCGAAAGAACGAAAGAACGAAAGAACGAAAGAACGAAAGAACGAAAGAACGAAAGAACGAAAGAACGAAAGAACGAAAGAACTCAAGAACTCAAGAACTCAAGAACTCAAGAACTCAAGAACTCAAGAACTCAAGAACTCAAGAACTCAAGAACTCAAGAACTCAAGAACTCAAGAACTCAAGAACTCAAGAACTCAAGAACTCAAGAACTCATGAACTCAAGAACTCAAGAACTCAAGAACTCAAGAACTCAAGAACACAAGAACTCAAGAACTCAAGAACTCAAGAACTCAAGAACTCAAGAACTCAAGAACTCAAGAACTCAAGAACTCAAGAACTCAAGAACTCAAGAACTCAAGAACTCAAGAACTCAAGAACTCAAGAACTCAAGAACTCAAGAACTCAAGAACTCAAGAACTCAAGAACTCAAGAACTCAAGAACTCAAGAACTCAAGAACTCAAGAACTCAAGAACTCAAGAACTCAAGAACTCAAGAACTCAAGAACTCAAGAACTCAAGAATTCAAGAACTCAAGAACTCAAGAACTCAAGAACTCAAGAACTCAAGAATTCAAGAACTCAAGAACTCAAAAACTCAAGAACTCAAGAACTCAAGAACTCAAGAACTCAAGAACTCAAGAACTCAAGAACTCAAGAACTCAAGAACTCAAGAACTCAAGAACTCAAGAACTCAAGAACTCAAGAACTCATGAACTCAAGAACTCAAGAACTCAAGAACTCAAGAACTCAAGAACACAAGAACTCAAGAACTCAAGAACTCAAGAACTCAAGAACTCAAGAACTCAAGAACTCAAGAACTCAAGAACTCAAGAACTCAAGAACTCAAGAACTCAAGAACTCAAGAACGAAAGTACGAAAGAACGAAATAACGAAAGAACGAAAGAACGAAAGAACGAAAGAACGAAAGAACGAAAGAACGAAAGAACGAAAGAACGAAAGAACGAAAGAACGAAAGAACGAAAGAACGAAAGAACGAAAGAACGAAAGAACGAAAGAACGAAAGAACGAAAGAACGAAAGAACGAAAGAACGAAAGAACGAAAGAACGAAAGAACGAAAGAACGAAAGAACGAAAGAACGAAAGAACGAAAGAACGAAAGAACGAAAGAACGAAAGAACGAAAGAACGAAAGAACGAAAGAACGAAAGAACGAAAGAACGAAAGAACGAAAGAACGAAAGAACGAAAGAACGAAAGAACGAAAGCACGAAAGAACGAAAGAACGAAAGAACGAAAGAACGAAAGAACGAAAGAACGAAAGAACGAAAGAACGAAAGAACGAAAGAACGAAAGAACGAAAGAACGAAAGAACGAAAGAACGAATGAACGAATGAACGAAAGAACTCAAGAACTCAAGAACTCAAGAACTCAAGAACTCAAGAACTCAAGAACTCAAGAACTCAAGAACTCAAGAACTCAAGAACTCAAGAACTCAAGAACTCAAGAACTCAAGAACTCAAGAACTCAAGAATGAAAGAACGAAATAACGAAAGAACGAAAGAACGAAAGAACGAAAGAACGAAAGAACGAAAGAACGAAAGAACGAAAGAACGAAAGAACGAAAGAACGAAAGAACGAAAGAACGAAAGAACGAAAGAACGAAAGAACGAAAGAACGAAAGAACGAAAGAACGAAAGAACGAAAGAACGAAAGAACGAAAGAACGAAAGAACGAAAGAACGAAAGAACGAAAGAACGAAAGAACGAAAGAACGAAAGAACGAAAGAACGAAAGAACGAAAGAACGAAAGAACGAAAGAACGAAAGAACGAAAGAACGAAAGAACGAAAGAACGAAAGAACGAAAGAACGAAAGAACGAAAGAACGAAAGAACGAAAGAACGAAAGAACGAAAGAACGAAAGAACGAAAGAACGAAAGAACGAAAGAACGAAAGAACGAAAGAACGAAAGAACGAAAGAACGAAAGAACGAAAGAACGAAAGAACGAAAGAACGAAAGAACGAAAGAACGAAAGAACGAAAGAACGAAAGAACGAAAGAACGAAAGAACGAAAGCACGAAAGAACGAAAGAACGAAAGAACGAAAGAACGAAAGCACGAAAGAACGAAAGAACGAAAGAACGAAAGAACGAAAGAACGAAAGAACGAAAGAACGAAAGAACGAAAGAACGAAAGAACGAAAGAACGAAAGAACGAAAGAACGAAAGAACGAAAGAACGAAAGAACTCAAGAACTCAAGAACTCAAGAACTCAAGAACTCAAGAACTCAAGAACTCAAGAACTCAAGAACTCAAGAACTCAAGAACTCATGAACTCAAGAACTCAAGAACTCAAGAACTCAAGAACTCAAGAACACAAGAACTCAAGAACTCAAGAACTCAAGAACTCAAGAACTCAAGAACTCAAGAACTCAAGAACTCAAGAACTCAAGAACTCAAGAACTCAAGAACTCAAGAACTCAAGAACTCAAGAACTCAAGAACTCAAGAACTCAAGAACTCAAGAACGAAAGTACGAAAGAACGAAATAACGAAAGAACGAAAGAACGAAAGAACGAAAGAAAGAAAGAACGAAAGAACGAAAGAACGAAAGAACGAAAGAACGAAAGAACGAAAGAACGAAAGAACGAAAGAACGAAAGAACGAAAGAACGAAAGAACGAAAGAACGAAAGAACGAAAGAACGAAAGAACGAAAGAACGAAAGAACGAAAGAACGAAAGAACGAAAGAACGAAAGAACGAAAGAACGAAAGAACGAAAGTACGAAAGAACGAAAGAACGAAAGAACGAAAGAACGAAAGAACGAAAGAACGAAAGAACGAAAGAACGAAAGAACGAAAGCACGAAAGAACGAAAGAACGAAAGAACGAAAGAACGAAAGAACGAAAGAACGAAAGATCGAAAGAACGAAAGAACGAAAGAACGAAAGAACGAAAGAACGAAAGAACGAAAGAACGAAAGAACGAAAGAACGAAAGAACGAAAGAACTCAAGAACTCAAGAACTCAAGAACTCAAGAACTCAAGAACTCAAGAACTCAAGAACTCAAGAACTCAAGAACTCAAGAACTCAAGAACTCAAGAACTCAAGAACTCAAGAACTCAAGAACTCAAGAACTCAAGAATGAAAGAACGAAATAACGAAAGAACGAAAGAACGAAAGAACGAAAGAACGAAAGAACGAAAGAACGAAAGAACGAAAGAACGAAAGAACGAATGAACGAAAGAACGAAAGAACGAAAGAACGAAAGAACGAAAGAACGAAAGAACGAAAGAACGAAAGAACGAAAGAACGAAAGAACGAAAGAACGAAAGAACGAAAGAACGAAAGAACGAAAGAACGAAAGAACGAAAGAACGAAAGATCGAAAGAACGAAAGAACGAAAGAACGAAAGAACGAAAGAACGAAAGAACGAAAGAACGAAAGAACGAAAGAACGAAAGCACGAAAGAACGAAAGAACGAAAGAACGAAAGAACGAAAGAACGAAAGAACGAAAGAACGAAAGAACGAAAGAACGAAAGAACGAAAGAACGAAAGAACGAAAGAACGAAAGAACGAAAGAACGAAAGAACGAAAGAACTCAAGAACTCAAGAACTCAAGAACTCAAGAACTCAAGAACTCAAGAACTCAAGAACTCAAGAACTCAAGAACTCAAGAACTCAAGAACTCAAGAACTCAAGAACTCAAGAACTCAAGAACTCAAGAACTCAAGAACTCAAGAACTCAAGAACTCAAGAACTCAAGAACGAAAGTACGAAAGAACGAAATAACGAAAGAACGAAAGAACGAAAGAACGAAAGAACGAAAGAACGAAAGAACGAAAGAACGAAAGAACGAAAGAACGAAAGAACGAAAGAACGAAAGAACGAAAGAACGAAAGAACGAAAGAACGAAAGAACGAAAGAACGAAAGAACGAAAGAACGAAAGAACGAAAGAACGAAAGAACGAAAGAACGAAAGAACGAAAGAACGAAAGAACGAAAGAACGAAAGAACGAAAGAACGAAAGAACGAAAGAACGAAAGAACGAAAGAACGAAAGAACGAAAGAACGAAAGAACGAAAGAACGAAAGAACGAAAGAACGAAAGAACGAAAGAACGAAAGAACGAAAGAACGAAAGAACGAAAGAACGAAAGAACGAAAGAACGAAAGAACGAAAGAACGAAAGAACGAAAGAACGAAAGAACGAAAGAACGAAAGAACGAAAGAACGAAAGAACGAAAGAACGAAAGAACGAAAGCACGAAAGAACGAAAGAACGAAAGAACGAAAGAACGAAAGAACGAAAGAACGAAAGAACGAAAGAACGAAAGAACGAAAGAACGAAAGAACGAAAGAACGAAAGAACGAAAGAACGAAAGAACGAAAGAACGAAAGATCGAAAGAACGAAAGAACGAAAGAACGAAAGAACGAAAGAACGAAAGAACGAAAGAACGAAAGAACGAAAGAACGAAAGAACGAAAGAACGAAAGAACGAAAGAACGAAAGAACGAAAGAACGAAAGAACGAAAGAACGAAAGAACGAAAGAACGAAAGAACGAAAGAACGAAAGAACGAAAGAACGAAAGAACGAAAGAACGAAAGAACGAAAGAACGAAAGAACGAAAGAACGAAAGAACGAAAAAACGAAAGAACGAAAGAACGAAAGAACGAAAGAACGAAAGATCGAAAGAACGAAAGAACGAAAGAACGAAAGAACGAAAGAACGAAAGAACGAAAGAACGAAAGAACGAAAGAACGAAAGAACGAAAGAACGAAAGAACGAAAGAACGAAAGAACGAAAGAACGAAAGAACGAAAGAACGAAAGAACGAAAGAACGAAAGAACGAAAGAACGAAAGAACGAAAGAACGAAAGAACGAAAGCACGAAAGAACGAAAGAACGAAAGAACGAAAGAACGAAAGAACGAAAGAACGAAAGAACGAAAGAACGAAAGAACGAAAGAACGAAAGAACGAAAGAACGAAAGAACGAAAGAACGAAAGAACGAAAGAACGAAAGAACGAAAGAACTCAAGAACTCAAGAACTCAAGAACTCAAGAACTCAAGAACTCAAGAACTCAAGAACTCAAGAACTCAAGAACTCAAGAACTCAAGAACTCAAGAACTCAAGAACTCAAGAACTCAAGAACTCAAGAACTCAAGAACTCAAGAACTCAAGAACTCAAGAACGAAATAACGAAAGAACGAAAGAACGAAAGAACGAAAGAACGAAAGAACGAAAGAACGAAAGAACGAAAGAACGAAAGAACGAAAGAACGAAAGAACGAAAGAACGAAAGAACGAAAGAACGAAAGAACGAAAGAACGAAAGAACGAAAGAACGAAAGAACGAAAGAACGAAAGAACGAAAGAACGAAAGAACGAAAGAACGAAAGAACGAAAGAACGAAAGAACGAAAGAACGAAAGAACGAAAGAACGAAAGAACGAAAGAACGAAAGAACGAAAGAACGAAAGAACGAAAGAACGAAAGAACGAAAGAACGAAAGAACGAAAGAACGAAAGAACGAAAGAACGAAAGAACGAATGAACGAAAGAACGAAAGAACGAAAGAACGAAAGAACGAAAGAACGAAAGAACGAAAGAACGAAAGAACGAAAGAACGAAAGAACGAAAGAACGAAAGAACGAAAGAACGAAAGAACGAAAGAACGAAAGAACGAAAGATCGAAAGAACGAAAGAACGAAAGAACGAAAGAACGAAAGAACGAAAGAACGAAAGAACGAAAGAACGAAAGAACGAAAGAACGAAAGAACGAAAGAACGAAAGAACGAAAGAACGAAAGAACGAAAGAACGAAAGAACGAAAGAACGAAAGAACGAAAGAACGAAAGAACGAAAGAACGAAAGAACGAAAGAACGAAAGAACGAAAGCACGAAAGAACGAAAGCACGAAAGAACGAAAGAACGAAAGAACGAAAGAACGAAAGAACGAAAGAACGAAAGAACGATAGAACGAAAGAACGAAAGAACGAAAGAACGAAAGAACGAAAGAACGAAAGAACGAAAGAACGAAAGAACGAAAGAACGAAAGAACGAAGAACGAAGAACTAAAGAACGAAAGAACGAAAGAACGAAAGAACGAAAGAACGAAAGAACGAAAGAACGAAAGAACGAATGAACGAAAGAACGAAAGAACGAAAGAACGAAAGAACGAAAGAACGATAGAACGAAAGAACGAAAGAACGAAAGAACGAAAGAACGAAAGAACGAAAGAACGAAAGAACGAAAGAACGAAAGAAAGAAAGAACGAGAGAACGAGAGAACGAGAGAACGAGAGAACGAGAGAACGAAAGAACGAAAGAACGAAAGAACGAAAGAACGAAAGAACGAAAGAACGAAAGAACGAAAGAACGAAAGAACGAAAGAACGAAAGAACGAAAGAACGAAAGAACGAAAGAACGAAAGAACGAAAGAACGAAAGAACTCAAGAACTCAAGAACTCAAGAACTCAAGAACTCAAGAACTCAAGAACTCAAGAACTCAAGAACTCAAGAACTCAAGAACTCAAGAACTCAAGAACTCAAGAACTCAAGAACTCAAGAACTCAAGAACTCAAGAACTCAAGAACTCAAGAACTCAAGAACTCAAGAACTCAAGAACTCAAGAACTCAAGAACTCAAGAACTCAAGAACTCAAGAACTCAAGAACTCAAGAACTCAAGAACTCAAGAACTCAAGAACTCAAGAACTCAAGAACTCAAGAACTCAAGAACTCAAGAACTCAAGAACTCAAGAACTCAAGAACTCAAGAACACAAGAACTCAAGAACTCAAGAACTCAAGAACTCAAGAACTCAAGAACTCAAGAACTCAAGAACTCAAGAACTCAAGAACTCAAGAACTCAAGAACTCAAGAACTCAAGAACTCAAGAACTCAAGAACTCAAGAACTCAAGAACTCAAGAACTCAAGAACTCAAGAACTCAAGAACTCAAGAACTCAAGAACTCAAGAACTCAAGAACTCAAGAACTCAAGAACTCAAGAACTCAAGAACTCAAGAACTCAAGAACTCAAGAACTCAAGAACTCAAGAACTCAAGAACTCAAGAACTCAAGAACTCAAGAACTCAAGAACTCAAGAACTCAAGAACTCAAGAACTCAAGAACTCAAGAACTCAAGAACTCAAGAACTCAAGAACTCAAGAACTCAAGAACTCAAGAACTCAAGAACTCAAGAACTCAAGAACTCAAGAACTCAAGAACTCAAGAACTCAAGAACTCAAGAACTCAAGAACTCAAGAACTCAAGAACTCAAGAACTCAAGAACTCAAGAACTCAAGAACTCAAGAACTCAAGAACTCAAGAACTCAAGAACTCAAGAACTCAAGAACTCAAGAACTCAAGAACTCAAGAACTCAAGAACTCAAGAACTCAAGAACTCAAGAACTCAAGAACTCAAGAACTCAAGAACTCAAGAACTCAAGAACTCAAGAACTCAAGAACTCATGAACTCAAGAACTCAAGAACTCAAGAACTCAAGAACTCAAGAACTCAAGAACTCAAGAACTCAAGAACTCAAGAACTCAAGAACTCAAGAACTCAAGAACTCAAGAACTCAAGAACTCAAGAACTCAAGAACTCAAGAACTCAAGAACTCAAGAACGAAAGTACGAAAGAACGAAATAACGAAAGAACGAAAGAACGAAAGAACGAAAGAACGAAAGAACGAAAGAACGAAAGAACGAAAGAACGAAATAACGAAAGAACGAAAGAACGAAAGAACGAAAGAACGAAAGAACGAAAGAACGAAAGAACGAAAGAACGAAAGAACGAAAGAACGAAAGAACGAAAGTACGAAAGAACGAAAGAACGAAAGAACGAAAGAACGAAAGAACGAAAGAACGAAAGAACGAAAGAACGAAAGAACGAAAGAACGAAAGAACGAAAGAACGAAAGAACGAAAGAACGAAAGAACGAAAGAACGAAAGAACGAAAGAACGAAAGAACGAAAGAACGAAAGAACGAAAGAACGAAAGAACGAAAGAACGAAAGAACGAAAGAACGAAAGAACGAAAGAACGAAAGAACGAAAGAACGAAAGAACGAAAGAACGAAAGAACGAAAGAACGAAAGAACGAAAGAACGAAAGAACGAAAGAACGAAAGAACGAAAGAACGAAAGAACGAAAGAACGAAAGAACGAAAGAACGAAAGAACGAAAGAACGAAAGCACGAAAGAACGAAAGAACGAAAGAACGAAAGAACGAAAGAACGAAAGAACGAAAGAACGAAAGAACGAAAGAACGAAAGAACGAAAGAACGAAAGAACGAAAGAACGAAAGAACGAAAGAACGAAAGAACGAAAGAACGAAAGAACGAAAGAACGAAAGAACGAAAGAACGAAAGAACGAAAGAACGAAAGAACGAAAGAACGAAAGAACGAAAGAACGAAAGAACGAAAGAACGAAAGAACGAAAGAACGAAAGAACGAAAGAACGAAAGAACGAAAGAACGAAAGAACGAAAGAACGAAAGAACGAAAGAACGAAAGAACGAAAGAACGAAAGAACGAAAGAACGAAAGAACGAAAGAACGAAAGAACGAAAGAACGAAAGAACGAAAGAACGAAAGAACGAAAGAACGAAAGAACGAAAGAACGAAAGAACGAAAGAACGAAAGAACGAAAGAACGAAAGAACGAAAGCACGAAAGAACGAAAGAACGAAAGAACGAAAGAACGAAAGAACGAAAGAACGAAAGAACGAAAGAACGAAAGAACGAAAGAACGAAAGAACGAAAGAACGAAAGAACGAAAGAACGAAAGAACGAAAGAACGAAAGAACGAAAGAACGAAAGAACGAAAGAACGAAAGAACGAAAGAACGAAAGAACGAAAGAACGAAAGAACGAAAGAACGAAAGAACGAAAGAACGAAAGAACGAAAGAACGAAAGAACGAAAGAACGAAAGAACGAAAGAACGAAAGAACGAAAGAACGAAAGAACGAAAGAACGAAAGAACGAAAGAACGAAAGAACGAAAGAACGAAAGAACGAAAGAACGAAAGAACGAAAGAACGAAAGAACGAAAGAACGAAAGAACGAAAGAACGAAAGAACGAAAGAACGAAAGAACGAAAGAACGAAAGAACGAAAGAACGCAAGAACGAAAGAACGAAAGAACGAAAGAACGAAAGAACGAAAGAACGAAAGAACGAAAGAACGAAAGAACGAAAGAACTCAAGAACTCAAGAACTCAAGAACTCAAGAACTCAAGAACTCAAGAACTCAAGAACTCAAGAACTCAAGAACTCAAGAACTCAAGAACTCAAGAACTCAAGAACTCAAGAACTCAAGAACTCAAGAACTCAAGAACTCAAGAACTCAAGAACTCAAGAACTCAAGAACTCAAGAACTCAAGAACTCAAGAACTCAAGAACTCAAGAACTCAAGAACTCAAGAACTCAAGAACTCAAGAACTCAAGAACTCAAGAACTCAAGAACTCAAGAACTCAAGAACTCAAGAACTCAAGAACTCAAGAACTCAAGAACTCAAGAACTCAAGAACTCAAGAACTCAAGAACTCAAGAACTCAAGAACTCAAGAACTCAAGAACTCAAGAACTCAAGAACTCAAGAACTCAAGAACTCAAGAACTCAAGAACTCAAGAACTCAAGAACTCAAGAACTCAAGAACTCAAGAACTCAAGAACTCAAGAACTCAATAACTCAAGAACTCAAGAACTCAAGAACTCAAGAACTCAAGAACTCAAGAACTCAAGAACTCAAGAACTCAAGAACTCAAGAACACAAGAACTCAAGAACTCAAGAACTCAAGAACTCAAGAACTCAAGAACTCAAGAACTCAAGAACTCAAGAACTCAAGAACTCAAGAACTCAAGAACTCAAGAACACAAGAACTCAAGAACTCAAGAACTCAAGAACTCAAGAACTCAAGAACTCAAGAACTCAAGAACTCAAGAACTCAAGAACTCAAGAACTCAAGAACTCAAGAACTCAAGAACTCAAGAACTCAAGAACTCAAGAACTCAAGAACTCAAGAACTCAAGAACTCAAGAACTCAAGAACTCAAGAACTCAAGAACTCAAGAACTCAAGAACTGAAGAACTCAAGAACTCAAGAACTCAAGAACTCAAGAACTCAAGAACTCAAGAACTCAAGAACTCAAGAACTCAAGAACTCAAGAACTCAAGAACTCAAGAACTCAAGAACTCAAGAACTCAAGAACTCAAGAACTCAAGAACTCAAGAACTCAAGAACTCAAGAACTCAAGAACTCATGAACTCAAGAACTCAAGAACTCAAGAACTCAAGAACTCAAGAACTCAAGAACTCAAGAACTCAAGAACTCAAGAACTCAAGAACTCAAGAACTCAAGAACTCAAGAACTCAAGAACTCAAGAACTCAAGAACTCAAGAACTCAAGAACTCAAGAACTCAAGAACTCAAGAACTCAAGAACTCAAGAACTCAAGAACTCAAGAACTCAAGAACTCAAGAACTCAAGAACTCAAGAACTCAAGAACTCAAGAACTCAAGAACTCAAGAACTCAAGAACTCAAGAACTCAAGAACTCAAAGAACTCAAGAACTCAAGAACTCAAGAACTCAAGAACTCAAGAACTCAAGAACTCAAGAACTCAAGAACTCAAGAACTCAAGAACTCAAGAACTCAAGAACTCAAGAACTCAAGAACGAAAGTACGAAAGAACGAAATAACGAAATAACGAAAGAACGAAATAACGAAAGAACGAAAGAACGAAAGAACGAAAGAACGAAAGAACGAAAGAACGAAAGAACGAAAGAACGAAAGAACGAAAGAACGAAAGAACGAAAGAACGAAAGAACGAAAGAACGAAAGAACGAAAGAACGAAAGAACGAAAGAACGAAAGAACGAAAGAACGAAAGAACGAAAGAACGAAAGAACGAAAGAACGAAAGAACGAAAGAACGAAAGAACGAAAGAACGAAAGAACGAAAGAACGAAAGAACGAAACGAAAGAACGAAAGAACGAAAGAACGAAAGAACGAAAGAACGAAAGCACGAAAGAACGAAAGAACGAAAGAACGAAAGAACGAAAGAACGAAAGAACGAAAGAACGAAAGAACGAAAGAACGAAAGAACGAAAGAACGAAAGAACGAAAGAACGAAAGAACGAAAGAACGAAAGAACGAAAGAACGAAAGAACGAAAGAACGAAAGAACGAAAGAACGAAAGAACGAAAGCACGAAAGAACGAAAGAACGAAAGAACGAAAGAACGAAAGAACGAAAGAACGAAAGAACGAAAGAACGAAAGAACGAAAGAACGAAAGAACGAAAGAACGAAAGAACGAAAGAACGAAAGAACGAAAGAACGAAAGAACGAAAGAACGAAAGAACGAAAGAAACGAAAGAACGAAAGAACGAAAGAACGAAAGAACGAAAGAACGAAAGAACGAAAGAACGAAAGAACGAAAGAACGAAGACGAACGAAAGAACGAAAGAACGAAAGAACGAAAGAACGAAAGAACGAAAGAACGAAAGAACGAAAGAACGAAAGAACGAAAGAACGAAAGAACGAAAGAACGAAAGAACGAAAGAACGAAAGAACGAAAGAACGAAAGAACGAAAGAACGAAAGAACGAAAGAACGAAAGAACGCAAGAACGAAAGAACGAAAGAACGGAAAGAACGAAAGAACGAAAGAACGAAAGAACTCAAGAACTCAAGAACTCAAGAACTCAAGAACTCAAGAACTCAAGAACTCAAGAACTCAAGAACTCAAGAACTCAAGAACTCAAGAACTCAAGAACTCAAGAACTCAAGAACTCAAGAACTCAAGAACTCAAGAACTCAAGAACTCAAGAACTCAAGAACTCAAGAACTCAAGAACTCAAGAACTCAAGAACTCAAGAACTCAAGAACTCAAGAACTCAAGAACTCAAGAACTCAAGAACTCAAGAACTCAAGAACTCAAGAACTCAAGAACTCAAGAACTCAAGAACTCAAGAACTCAAGAACTCAAGAACTCAAGAACTCAAGAACTCAAGAACTCAAGAACTCAAGAACTCAAGAACTCAAGAACTCAAGAACTCAAGAACTCAAGAACTCAAGAACTCAAGAACTCAAGAACTCAAGAACTCAAGAACTCAAGAACTCAAGAACTCAAGAACTCAAGAACTCAAGAACTCAAGAACTCAAGAACTCAAGAACTCAAGAACTCAAGAACTCAAGAACTCAATAACTCAAGAACTCAAGAACTCAAGAACTCAAGAACTCAAGAACTCAAGAACTCAAGAACTCAAGAACTCAAGAACTCAAGAACACAAGAACTCAAGAACTCAAGAACTCAAGAACTCAAGAACTCAAGAACTCAAGAACTCAAGAACTCAAGAACTCAAGAACTCAAGAACTCAAGAACTCAAGAACACAAGAACTCAAGAACTCAAGAACTCAAGAACTCAAGAACTCAAGAACTCAAGAACTCAAGAACTCAAGAACTCAAGAACTCAAGAACTCAAGAACTCAAGAACTCAAGAACTCAAGAACTCAAGAACTCAAGAACTCAAGAACTCAAGAACTCAAGAACTCAAGAACTCAAGAACTCAAGAACTCAAGAACTCAAGAACTCAAGAACTGAAGAACTCAAGAACTCAAGAACTCAAGAACTCAAGAACTCAAGAACTCAAGAACTCAAGAACTCAAGAACTCAAGAACTCAAGAACTCAAGAACTCAAGAACTCAAGAACTCAAGAACTCAAGAACTCAAGAACTCAAGAACTCAAGAACTCAAGAACTCAAGAACTCAAGAACTCATGAACTCAAGAACTCAAGAACTCAAGAACTCAAGAACTCAAGAACTCAAGAACTCAAGAACTCAAGAACTCAAGAACTCAAGAACTCAAGAACTCAAGAACTCAAGAACTCAAGAACTCAAGAACTCAAGAACTCAAGAACTCAAGAACTCAAGAACTCAAGAACTCAAGAACTCAAGAACTCAAGAACTCAAGAACTCAAGAACTCAAGAACTCAAGAACTCAAGAACTCAAGAACTCAAGAACTCAAGAACTCAAGAACTCAAGAACTCAAGAACTCAAGAACTCAAGAACTCAAGAACTCAAGAACTCAAGAACTCAAGAACTCAAGAACTCAAGAACTCAAGAACTCAAGAACTCAAGAACTCAAGAACTCAAGAACTCAAGAACTCAAGAACTCAAGAACTCAAGAACTCAAGAACTCAAGAACGAAAGTACGAAAGAACGAAATAACGAAATAACGAAAGAACGAAATAACGAAAGAACGAAAGAACGAAAGAACGAAAGAACGAAAGAACGAAAGAACGAAAGAACGAAAGAACGAAAGAACGAAAGAACGAAAGAACGAAAGAACGAAAGAACGAAAGAACGAAAGAACGAAAGAACGAAAGAACGAAAGAACGAAAGAACGAAAGAACGAAAGAACGAAAGAACGAAAGAACGAAAGAACGAAAGAACGAAAGAACGAAAGAACGAAAGAACGAAAGAACGAAAGAACGAAAGAACGAAAGAACGAAAGAACGAAAGAACGAAAGAACGAAAGAACGAAAGAACGAAAGAACGAAAGAACGAAAGAACGAAAGAACGAAAGCACGAAAGAACGAAAGAACGAAAGAACGAAAGAACGAAAGAACGAAAGAACGAAAGAACGAAAGAACGAAAGAACGAAAGAACGAAAGAACGAAAGAACGAAAGAACGAAAGAACGAAAGAACGAAAGAACGAAAGAACGAAAGAACGAAAGAACGAAAGAACGAAAGAACGAAAGCACGAAAGCACGAAAGAACGAAAGAACGAAAGAACGAAAGAACGAAAGAACGAAAGAACGAAAGAACGAAAGAACGAAAGAACGAAAGAACGAAAGAACGAAAGAACGAAAGAACTCAAGAACTCAAGAACTCAAGAACTCAAGAACTCAAGAACTCAAGAACTCAAGAACTCAAGAACTCAAGAACTCAAGAACTCAAGAACTCAAGAACTCAAGAACTCAAGAACTCAAGAACTCAAGAACTCAAGAACTCAGGAACTCAGGAACTCAGGAACTCAGGAACTCAAGAACTCAAGAACTCAAGAACTCAAGAACTCAAGAACTCAAGAACTCAAGAACTCAAGAACTCAAGAACTCAAGAACTCAAGAACTCAAGAACTCAAGAACTCAAGAACTCAAGAACTCAAGAACTCAAGAACTCAAGAACTCAAGAACTCAAGAACTCAAGAACTCAAGAACTCAAGAACTCAAGAACTCAAGAACTCAAGAACTCAAGAACTCAAGAACTCAAGAACTCAAGAACTCAAGAACTCAAGAACTCAAGAACTCAAGAACTCAAGAACTCAAGAACTCAAGAACTCAAGAACTCAAGAACTCAAGAACTCAAGAACTCAAGAACTCAAGAACACAAGAACTCAAGAACTCAAGAACTCAAGAACTCAAGAACTCAAGAACTCAAGAACTCAAGAACTCAAGAACTCAAGAACTCAAGAACTCAAGAACTCAAGAACTCAAGAACTCAAGAACTCAAGAACTCAAGAACTCAAGAACTCAAGAACTCAAGAACTCAAGAACTCAAGAACTCAAGAACTCAAGAACTCAAGAACTCAAGAACTCAAGAACTCAAGAACTCATGAACTCAAGAACTCAAGAACTCAAGAACTCAAGAACTCAAGAACTCAAGAACTCAAGAACTCAAGAACTCAAGAACTCAAGAACTCAAGAACTCAAGAACTCAAGAACTCAAGAACTCAAGAACTCAAGAACTCAAGAACTCAAGAACTCAAGAACTCAAGAACTCAAGAACTCAAGAACTCAAGAACTCAAGAACTCAAGAACTCAAGAACTCAAGAACTCAAGAACTCAAGAACTCAAGAACTCAAGAACTCAAGAACTCAAGAACTCAAGAACGAAAGTACGAAAGAACGAAATAACGAAAGAACGAAAGAACGAAAGAACGAAAGAACGAAAGAACGAAAGAACGAAAGAACGAAAGAACGAAAGAACGAAAGAACGAAAGAACGAAAGAACGAAAGAACGAAAGAACGAAAGAACGAAAGAACGAAAGAACGAAAGAACGAAAGAACGAAAGAACGAAAGAACGAAAGAACGAAAGAACGAAAGAACGAAAGCACGAAAGAACGAAAGAACGAAAGAACGAAAGAACGAAAGAACGAAAGAACGAAAGAACGAAAGAACGAAAGAACGAAAGAACGAAAGAACGAAAGAACGAAAGAACGAAAGAACTCAAGAACTCAAGAACTCAAGAACTCAAGAACTCAAGAACTCAAGAACTCAAGAACTCAAGAACTCAAGAACTCAAGAACTCAAGAACTCAAGAACTCAAGAACTCAAGAACGAAAGTACGAAAGAACGAAATAACGAAATAACGAAAGAACGAAAGAACGAAAGAACGAAAGAACGAAAGAACGAAAGAACGAAAGAACGAAAGAACGAAAGAACGAAAGAACGAAAGAACGAAAGAACGAAAGAACGAAAGAACGAAAGAACGAAAGAACGAAAGAACGAAAGAACGAAAGAACGAAAGAACGAAAGAACGAAAGAACGAAAGAACGAAAGAACGAAAGAACGAAAGAACGAAAGAACGAAAGAACGAAAGAACGAAAGAACGAAAGAACGAAAGAACGAAAGAACGAAAGAACGAAAGAACGAAAGAACGAAAGAACGAAAGAACGAAAGAACGAAAGAACGAAAGAACGAAAGAACGAAAGAACGAAAGAACGAAAGAACGAAAGAACGAAAGAACGAAAGAACGAAAGAACGAAAGAACGAAAGAACGAAAGAACGAAAGAACGAAAGAACGAAAGAACGAAAGAACGAAAGAACGAAAGAACGAAAGAACGAAAGAACGAAAGAACGAAAGCACGAAAGAACGAAAGAACGAAAGAACGAAAGAACGAAAGAACGAAAGAACGAAAGAACGAAAGAACGAAAGAACGAAAGAACGAAAGAACGAAAGAACGAAAGAACGAAAGAACGAAAGAACGAAAGAACGAAAGAACGAAAGAACGAAAGAACGAAAGAACGAAAGAACGAAAGAACGAAAGAACGAAAGAACGAAAGAACGAAAGAACGAAAGAACGAAAGAACGAAAGAACGAAAGAACGAAAGAACGAAAGAACGAAAGAACGAAAGAACGAAAGAACGAAAGAACGAAAGAACGAAAGAACGAAAGAACGAAAGAACGAAAGAACGAAAGAACGAAAGAACGAAAGAACGAAAGAACGAAAGAACGAAAGAACGAAAGAACGAAAGAACGAAAGAACGAAAGAACGAAAGAACGAAAGAACGAAAGAACGAAAGAACGAAAGAACGAAAGAACGAAAGAACGAAAGAACGAAAGAACGAAAGAACGAAAGAACGAAAGAACGAAAGAACGAAAGAACGAAAGAACGAAAGAACGAAAGAACGAAAGAACGAAAGAACGAAAGAACGAAAGAACGAAAGAACGAAAGAACGAAAGAACGAAAGCACGAAAGAACGAAAGAACGAAAGAACGAAAGAACGAAAGAACGAAAGAACGAAAGAACGAAAGAACGAAAGAACGAAAGAACGAAAGAACGAAAGAACGAAAGAACGAAAGAACGAAAGAACGAAAGAACGAAAGAACGAAAGAACGAAAGAACGAAAGAACGAAAGAACGAAAGAACGAAAGAACGAAAGAACGAAGGAACGAAGGAACGAAAGAACGAAAGAACGAAAGAACGAAAGAACGAAAGAACGAAAGAACGAAAGAACGAAAGAACGAAAGAACGAAAGAACGAAAGAACGAAAGAACGAAAGAACGAAAGAACGAAAGAACGAAAGAACGAAAGAACGAAAGAACGAAAGAACGAAAGAACGAAAGAACGAAAGAACGAAAGAACGAAAGAACGAAAGAACGAAAGCACGAAAGAACGAAAGAACGAAAGAACGAAAGAACGAAAGAACGAAAGAACGAAAGAACGAAAGAACGAAAGAACTCAAGAACTCAAGAACTCAAGAACTCAAGAACTCAAGAACTCAAGAACTCAAGAACTCAAGAACTCAAGAACTCAAGAACTCAAGAACTCAAGAACTCAAGAACTCAAGAACTCAAGAACTCAAGAACTCAAGAACTCAAGAACTCAGGAACTCAGGAACTCAGGAACTCAGGAACTCAAGAACTCAGGAACTCAAGAACTCAAGAACTCAAGAACTCAAGAACTCAAGAACTCAAGAACTCAAGAACTCAAGAACTCAAGAACTCAAGAACTCAAGAACTCAAGAACTCAAGAACTCAAGAACTCAAGAACTCAAGAACGAAAGTACGAAAGAACGAAATAACGAAATAACGAAAGAACGAAAGAACGAAAGAACGAAAGAACGAAAGAACGAAAGAACGAAAGAACGAAAGAACGAAAGAACGAAAGAACGAAAGAACGAAAGAACGAAAGAACGAAAGAACGAAAGAACGAAAGAACGAAAGAACGAAAGAACGAAAGAACGAAAGAACGAAAGAACGAAAGAACGAAAGATCGAAAGAACGAAAGAACGAAAGAACTCAAGAACTCAAGAACTCAAGAACTCAAGAACTCAAGAACTCAAGAACTCAAGAACTCAAGAACTCAAGAACTCAAGAACTCAAGAACTCAAGAACTCAAGAACTCAAGAACTCAAGAACTCAAGAACTCAAGAACTCAAGAACTCAAGAACTCAAGAACTCAAGAACTCAAGAACTCAAGAACTCAAGAACTCAAGAACTCAAGAACTCAAGAACTCAAGAACTCAAGAACTCAAGAACTCAAGAACTCAAGAACTCAAGAACTCAAGAACTCAAGAACTCGAGAACTCAAGAACTCAAGAACTCAAGAACTCAAGAACTCAAGAACTCAAGAACACAAGAACTCAAGAACTCAAGAACTCAAGAACTCAAGAACTCAAGAACTCAAGAACTCAAGAACTCAAGAACTCAAGAACTCAAGAACTCAAGAACTCAAGAACTCAAGAACTCAAGAACTCAAGAACTCAAGAACTCAAGAACTCAAGAACTCAAGAACTCAAGAACTCAAGAACTCAAGAACTCAAGAACTCAAGAACTCAAGAACTCAAGAACTCAAGAACTCAAGAACTCATGAACTCAAGAACTCAAGAACTCAAGAACTCAAGAACTCAAGAACTCAAGAACTCAAGAACTCAAGAACTCAAGAACTCAAGAACTCAAGAACTCAAGAACTCAAGAACTCAAGAACTCAAGAACTCAAGAACTCAAGAACTCAAGAACTCAAGAACTCAAGAACTCAAGAACTCAAGAACTCAAGAACTCAAGAACTCAAGAACTCAAGAACTCAAGAACGAAAGTACGAAAGAACGAAATAACGAAAGAACGAAAGAACGAAAGAACGAAAGAACGAAAGAACGAAAGAACGAAAGAACGAAAGAACGAAAGAACGAAAGAACGAAAGAACGAAAGAACGAAAGAACGAAAGAACGAAAGAACGAAAGAACGAAAGAACGAAAGAACGAAAGAACGAA